>LBNU01027683.1:20040-51465 GCA_014162995.1 Artemisia annua | reverse complement strand
TAAAGAACTCGACATCTAGCTTTGTGTCGGTAAAATTGTAAGCGACGATGGGAGTGGTTGTACCCTTGTAAAAGAACTCGACATCTAGCTTAATGTCGGTAAAAGTGTAAGCGACGATTGTAAGGTTTTCTCCGCCGAGAAGGGAGGTTGTTGATCTAGTGAAGTAACTCTCGAGTTGGGTACTCGGGGCGTGGACGTAGGGCAAGGACAAAAGAGGTCCTTGTAGCCGAACCACGATAAATACTCGTGTCGTGAATGGTTTGCACTTTCCCTTTACTTATTGCTTTGCTTTGATGTTTGCATTATGTGATTGTGTGTGTTGTGACTTGTTGTTTGTACTTGTGTGATAACATGTATTAAGTTATGTTGGTCATAAACAACAAGAAACGTCTTTCATATTACAACAAGCTAAAATGGACATTTGATACAACAAGTAGTAAAGTTTTTAAACGGTAACGTATTCACCCCCCCTCTACGTTTTCACACAGAGGATAACAAACATACACCAGGTTTGAATATTATTTAATTTTTTTATTATATCTATCATCTTGTTTTAAATATGTCCCCTTTGCTTTCCTTTTAACTCTTTAAGTGAGGAGAGAAATGCCAACGGCTTTAATATGGCTGAACCTGTTTTTCAAGTGTTCGGATTAGTAAGAAACAAACATGAAGTGTCGGCTAGACGCCTTGCAGGACCTGAGCAAAAAAAGAAGGGTCATTATAATACAAGTGTTAGAAACTGGTGCGTGCTAACGTGTCTAGCCAACCCCAAAATTCCAATTGATGGTTTCTGCAGAGAAGTTGTTGATAGGTGTCACAACAAAAATATGGTAAGTGTATGTCAGGTTCGTGTGTGTTTATAGAATATTTATGTTTCTGCCATTTCCTTTCCTTTCTCTTAAAAAATAAACTTAAGAACGCAACGTATTCTATAAACACACATGAACCCAACATACACTTACCATGTTTTTGTTGCGACACCTATCAACTTCTCTGCAGAAGCCATCAATCGTAATTGGGGTTGGCCAGACCCGTTGAGCACGCACCAGTTTCTAACACTTGTATTATAATGACCCTTCTTTTTTAGCTCATGTTCTGCAAGGTGTCTAGCCGATACTTCAGTCAGATGTTTGTTTATTACTAATCCTAACTCTTGAAAAATAGGTACATCCGTATTAAAGCAGTTGGCGTTTCTATCCTAAATTAAAAAGTTAAAGGAAAGTAGAGGGGGAAACATATTTAAAATCAGATGATAGACATATTAAAAAATTAAATAAGATTCAAACCCGATGTACGTTTGTCATCCTCTGGATTCCCGAAACCCGAAAATCTTCTTCGCGACTTGAACTGTTCCTTTCATGGAGTCTTTCGGGTTGATATTCAACAATCATACATACCTCCAAAGGCCTGCAGATATCATTGCCCCTTCTAAACAAGTCCAATGCTTGCACGCGTTGTTCCACTGCTACCTTGTGTTTCTCTATAAAATACTCGTAGACGCTCAGTGTCTCTTTACCTCATCCAAAGTTGGCTTCAAATCAAAATCTTAGTTTTAACATAAGAAATCAGAATCACATCAAAGAAAATAAAAATATCACTACAAAAGCATAAAATTGTCTTAAAAATATATATAAAAAGATAAGATAAGGTTTTATTGTCATACTTTAGATCATTACCCGCATCCGATGTAAACCCGTTTATTTTGTATGTTTGGGGACGTCTGCTGTGAAGATGCGTGACACGCACCTTTGCGCCAACTAAATCCGAATTTAGCTGAAAGCAAAAAAATCAAAAAAGAATTACACAAAAGGTTAAAACAAATATCATGTATAACTTATAAAAACATACTCAACAACCTTAGAGATTTCATTCTGGGTAAGACGTCTTAGTTTTTGGATAAGAAGTATTTTACATATGGGAACAATTGTTATGAAAATACACAATTTCCAATCATTCTGGGTAAGACGTCTTAGTTTTTGGATAAGAAGTATTTTACATATGTATAGGATGCTTAGTTTTATCTTCTTTGTATGTTTTATGTACTTTATGTACTTTTGTCAAGCTACACCTTCATATGGTTGTGTCTACCAAAAGCGCACTCTGGTGATTCCCCCCACCCTTGTATGGTGTTGCTGTAGTCTATCACAACTATATGGTGTATGTCTTGTTTTGGCTTAACTTGTTACCTCGTGTATTTTGTTTGGCAAGTCGGTTTCGACTTTGCCCATTATGTTCGATGTAACTTGTTGTGTTCAATTTACCTCCATTTGTGAGGAGTGATATGAAATCTCGGTTCAAAAAGAATGTATAGCATGCAGTAAGCATCTCAAACTGCTTATTAGGGGTGCTTGTGATTGACTTGTTGCTTAATTTCAAAAGATTTAAAATTAAAAAAAAGAAAAAAAAAAGAAAAAAAAACTTATTAATAAAACTAAGCACATAATTAGTTTTTGCGACTACTTTAAACTGATTATCACCCTAAAAAAAAGCAGATAAGCACTTTATAAAAAATATCCTAATTCCCAAAACCCTCCAAAACAGATATGTCACCTTATATCAAATAACCAATTTTCTTCATCCAAACATTCAAAACCACTTTTTAAATCATTACATAACTGTTAAAACATGTTCCAAAATTCCATAAAAATATCTTTGTACATTATCAAATCCATTCCTTAACCCCAAAAAATACTTAGACAAAAATCAAAACCCTAGTTATTAAATCAAACCGAAAATAAACAAACGAGTGCAATTTAATGAATATTCTATGGCATTCTAGAAAAGAGATTATGAGAGTTATTCCTACTTAAACAGAGGAATCCTGGTCAAAAAGCATGTAGCATCATCTCTAAGAATACATCCACTAAATGAACCACAAAACCAATGATTCCAACTTTGATAATCATAAGTCCGCGCGATCTATATCATGATATCGCAGTTAGAAACAAAATAGCTAATTCCTGGCCAACTGTAAAAAAAGAAAAAGAAATAACTCACACCTTAAATTTTTACTAAGAATAGGTCCGGAAATGGAGAAGATGAAGAAAAGAAACTCGTCCAACTTATGAATGAGATTAAACCGGAGAAGAGCTCATAATAAAATAGATCTTTGTGTGTTTGTGTATATTGGGATTCAGAGATAAAAACTAAAGGGCGAGGTAGTGAGCAGCTGTAGTTATGTGAGTAGTAGTAAATATGTAGGAAGCATTGATATGTGAGTAGTTGGGGCTATTATTACCCGAAGACAAGAAACTTAATGTACATAAATGAACCCCATAAATCTCATCAGTCATTCTTTAAGGCTATCATTTTCATTTTGTAAAAAAAAAATTATTTCAAAGGTTATATCTTTTTTTTTTTTTTTTTTTTTTTTTTAATCAGAAGCCATAGAGTTTTGTAACTTTTTGTCAGTTACGCATATTAGTGACCCGAAAAGGGATTGCCATTCTATGGGTGCACGAAAGTGACAGTTTCTTTGACTACAGAACCATGCTTGTATGTTGGAGTGAATTGTATGATCTAAGAGTGTTTCAAACCTCTTTTGGACTCCTTTTAGTGGTCTTGTGGTTTCTAATAGGCCATTAAAAAAAAGCTAAGTAGTAAATAGTAAATACAAGCACACAAGTTCTCTGTCATTGTGTGACATTACATATGGACATTTCTACAAGTCAACTGCCTTTTGATTGCAGAGCTATGAACCAACAATCTAATGCAAGATCAGTTGCATTGGTTGTTTTGATGAGATGACAAAGGAAGTTAGAAGATTGAATCCAATACAAAACTAGCACAAAGCCATTTGATATCGCATAACCAATGGTTCACAAGGAGATTAAAAGTCAGAATAGTTCACATAAATATACATGACTGCGTATTACAGATGGACAACTTAGATTGAAAACAGCTTATAACATAATCCAAAAGAGTGGGTGAGATTCTAGCATTCGCAGTGGCACGATATTTCTACAAGTTATGAATTATTTCATAGTAGAAGGTTGTATGAATGCCCATTAATCTAGACCACAATGCATTGCCAATTGTTAATTCAAACAAGATAAGCTTTAATAATGTACCGTCAAATTATAGGCTTCTAAACATCCATCACAATTCCACAACAGGATGACGTATAAATGGTAAAAAATACAAAGAAACGTTGATTACAATACAAGACACTATATCGTTTAATACTAACCTTGGGTGAAAGTTTTGAGTACTAGTTGTGATGCATTTCTCTTTTCTTTGCAACATACAGGAATCCTGTTCAGCTACTTCGTTTTTTGGGTAAAAGGGTTAATTCACCCCGGTAAAATAAGCTACTTCGTTTAACCTCTGGATATAGTTATACAGTTCTTGCTAATCTAGCAAGCCCTGCAGTACGCAATCTTATATTTAAGAAAAACAAAATAATGAGTTTCAAAAGCTAAAGGTTTATCCTTTGCAAATGAAAAAGCTAATGCAGACTCTAAAAAGTTCACTTTTCCAAGTATAACGCAAGACATAGTAACCTTATTTTAGCATCCGATATATTAAAAAACAGTATCCACGTTCGGGTTAACTTCCAATTTTCAAGCATGTAAAGGTCGGCACATCAATAGATAGTCAATTAATATGATTGCCTATTTCAATAAGTTGACTGCCCGCATCCTATATCTCCAATGATGCAAGAAAATATATCAGCAGATGCAAACTTTAAATACATTGTAGTGATAAAGCAGCAGGGGACCGTAAATCCTTTATATTTACATTGTAGTGATAAACAATAGCAAAGTTCAATGGGTGCAAAGGTGAAGAACAGCAAAATAGTTTTTTTTTTTTTTTTTTTAATCATTGTGAGTCTAAGACATTGATTAACATATACAAGGTAACATTAGATCTGTTTTATTATTTTGGAACTTCAAAAGCTGTTCTCATCCAAACAAGAATCATCAAAGCTATACTACAGCTTGAACTACAAACCAGTATTATATACTAATATACTATAATGTTTATTAACTAAAATCTAAGATTGACCAACCTAAAATGCTTACATCTAGGTCCAAGAGGATCACATTTTCTGCTGCATATGAAAAAGGGAATGATTTTAAGGTGAAGGCAGCTGAGGAAAAGGAATATAAATACTTCACACAACCACATATAAGGAAGATGACTCAAAGTTATCCCTAGGTAGTATTTCAACCTCCTTCACAAAATCCTGTGAAATGATAAGCTCTGATTGAGTAATCAAATTCTAACGCTCCTACTTCATCTATCACAAAAGAATGAACCATTCAGCAAGCCAATAATAATGACATGAACATCAAGAAGACAAGAATAATACTCCTTAGAACAAGACATTAAAGATTACTGGAAAGGTAAACTATATCTTTGGGTGGACAATTTTTAGTTCAGGTCACAATGCATGTTCAATTCCCTACTTATCACCAGTATATTATGTCACATATATTGTGGTTAAACTACTTCCTGCAATTGCACTACAGTTTATGTATGACAGCTTAGTATTACGTCCATTCGAAATAAAAATGCATAAACCTATGTAATCAATGGAGAAGACTGAAGAGTGTTTTCTTAGTTTTGCATAAGAGGGTAAGTTATAGGTGCATATTATGTTAAGATAGAAAAACTTCTAAAGGATTTGCATTGCTGTATGAGCATGTATACTTAGCAAGTTTGCATTTGCTGATATAAGGCCATGGTGTCAGGCAGATATAGCAAATAGATGCCAACTCTTTGACATATAAGTCACTTTTAAGGTTGTCTATTTCAAAGAGGTAACAGCTCATTTGGTATACCGGCCTGATGCTAGACAATCTGTCAAAGAATGCGTTCAAGTATGCTTATAAAAGAACAGGCCGGGGAATAATCTTTATAAATTCCTATCTTAAACATAAAGAGATGAACGCTGATAAAGCCCAGTTAGTGCATACGTGTGAAGGGTAGCAACAAAGTTTGTAACCATTATAGATATGTAACCTTCAGCACCATGCATCTACATATGTCAGAACTTAAACTATAAAGATCCTTCACTGAACACAAAGCACAGCTTTCCTCAGGGTCTCAAAGAAAAAATAACCACCAAGCTTATATAGGCATGATTATGATTGGCCAATGCGATCTAGCATACCTTGTAACGAGTGTGATACCCCATGTCCAAGCTCCTGACTTAACCTAAAAGTTATAGAAAACTCAAAAGATAAATGATGGCAAAAACCATCCTAAGTTAATCAGTCCATGAATTCAAACTCTACTTGCAGGGCATATGCATTCAGTTACTATACTTACAGCCATAATGTGCAACACGAATCTTTTCAGTCAGGCATATAAAAAAGCAATCTCACTACAGTGAAATCAACTTTCAGCGACCGAAGGATTCTTTGCTAAAAGACCACAATGTCGCCGCCATAAAGTCGTCCCCCTAGCTTCGTCACTAAAACTTTTGGCGACGAAAAGTCAAAGCCTTTAGCGACGAAACGTGCGGCCCAGAAGAATTCTCATTCAATGATTGACCGGGCTTGGGGTCCACACACCTTCAGCAACAACACGCGTCGTCGTTAAAAGTGGCTGCTGGCAAACAGAAAATTCAGCAGAAAACTGCAGCATACCAAATCTCAACCTGGAAATCGCCAAAAACAATGATACAAAAGTATTCAAATTCGGCCGTCCATCTATTCATTCCAAAACAACCAAACGAAGTCATAGTTTTCAAAAATAACAATACAAGCTAATACTAATATGTGCATACAAATAAAAAACGATGTCCATACAAATACAAATCACAAACTCAATGCTACTCATTATCAGAAGCATCATCATAATCACCACCACGTACAGTTAGGTCCAGGAGCAAAGGCTGAGGTGTAATAACTAGGACCAGGAGGAAACACTTGGGGAGTATATACTGGGGGAGGGGGACAACACATAATTGGGGAAGGATATACTATGAAGAAGAACCTGCTTGTGTTTGTTGACTATTGGAGTAGGACAAAAAGTCGTTAAAGGCTTTTTGGGTACTTTCAGCTGCATGTCTAGCCTGCTCAGAATCTCGCCCTGTTTTGTTCCTCATGATGTTGCTCATCATCTCAGCAACTTGTTCCTGGGTACACCAACCTGGGCTAGGTTGTAAGCTCCTGCCAAAACTCGAGCCCATACCCGGTAACCTCATGCCCTTACCAACTATATATATGCCCACGATTTTTTTACTTTGAAGACTTGCTCGAGAATTTCTTGATCCATCATGAATGGGCAGGTTTTGGCGGTGACTTGATCTTGCATGGCTTTCATCAATGTCTGTGTAGTTCAAAGAAACAAGAAAGATAATATAATAATGACGACAGGGTGTTTGGTAATTGGCGCAGCAATTACCAAACTACCCTTGATACATCATCATAGGTGTTTGGTAATTGGTGCAGGAGTTACCAAACACCCTGTTGCAGCATCAAGACAGTATGCATTCACTTGCTCAACCTAGCTTTAAGCGATCATCTTTAACACAAATCATTTGTCAGACATAAAAAAGCAATGTACAAAAGGCATTCTTCTCTATATAACGGGTATAAGCGTATAATCAATTCTGTTCAAGTAAATCTGTTCACATAGATACTCATGTGAAGCGTATAATCTAATGTATGTTTGGCTTATGCTCACATAGATACTCATGTGAAGCGTAACAAGTAAATTGATTCACAACTTCTCTAAATCTGTTCAATAATGTGAACATGCAAATCAATTCACTTCTCAGTAAGATTCGCCTTTTTATATGTTCTTCAATATGTGTGTGCGCGCACATGTAAAAAACTAAAAATACCATAACAAACATACTAACAATACACAGCAAGTATAAAAAACATATCAAAACGAAGCAATATAAAATAAATTAATTTCTGTTTAATTCACTAAACAAAACAGAAAAATCCTACTTATGTACGATTAATTTACATCAAAATCTAATCCGAAAAGTACACCAGCACACCTCTCATACCCACCATTACACCTCCCTCTAATCTTCTCAAACACTCGCCACGTCAACAAACTATCCGAACCAGCCTGATGACATTTCCCAACCGCTCTATACACCCCAACCAACTCCGCCGCTTTCTCCAACCCACCATACACCCCATCACAAAACCTCATCATATGCTTCACATCATACACCCTCTCCCCAAAGAAACACCTCAAAACCTCAAGAAATCCACCCAACTCATCCGGCAACACTCGCCCCGTCAAAACCTTAACTAAATATCCAAAATCATACCCGCTATGAAACGTCACCCAACAAACATCCCCATTCCCACAAACCATCCCCGACGACATCATCAACTCACCAAATCTTTCACCATCAATCCCACACTCGTTATTCCTCCGAAAATCGACTCCTTGCTTTACAAGCAACTCAATAGAATCACTTACGTGCATGTCATGTAAAACATCAAAATCCTTAAAATTAAACTCCCATATATATACATCTCCATTAGTTTCACCTAAGCTAGGTAAATTCCCGTTACCGTCAGTTAAAGTAAGCCCAACTTGTATTAGCTTCAACACGTCAACATTTTTTTTTAGTAGCTTGTAATGTTCCGAAGGGCTTTGGTGCCGAACATAAGGATGTTTTTGGCGAAAAACGACACCCGGAAACTCGGTGTCCATTGAGATGTAAGGATAAGTATCGAGTATGGNTTTTTTTTTTTTTTTTTTTTTTGGATAGAGGGTTGTCGATCGGGATTTAGGGTTTGGTTAAATGATGGGTTGTTTTTTTATATATAAAGGAGAAAAAGGCGGTGAAAAAGGAGTGGTGGGGACAGTTTTCGAAATTATGGGAAGTTTGAACGTACGTGGTCGATAAGGTGTTGTACGGTTTCTTGGCTTGCAAGTAATTAATGATTATATCCATTTCAAAATAACTATTTGTAAAAAATAAACGTTCTTTAGAAAAATTTAGTTAATACTGTTTGGTTTTTCTTTGTTATTTTGTAAAATGAATGTGTTACTTTTAAGTTTTAACTAATTATTTAATGTTTTTCGATTTACTATAATAACTTTCAATGAAATTAATATAGTAAATTCGATCAAATTCGTTATCAGTTCTTATTACTGAATAACTAATGTCGAATGAACCTAAAAAACAAAGGTGAACAAATAATTTGGGACGAGAGAGGTATTTTCCGTCAAAATCAAATGTTAGTTTTTTACGAGAATTTGTCGTGTTCATATAGGACTTTTGGATTTGATTTGGAGCTTTTGGAGCCCACTTGATTTTGATTAAAATTTCAAGAGAGACATACTTACAAAGATGATGAAACCACTTAAATCAACAAAATCAAAATCCATATGTACCAAAAAGCATTTTTCTCATGTAAACGGGTAACTGAAAAACATAGCCCTTAGAGTTACGTATAAGACATGCATTGAATGTTTATAACTTGGCCCATTTTCTTGGGAGGGCCAAAATATTTTTGGACGTTTAGCTTGTTCAAGCATAGTTATATATGAAAGGATTTCGTGTAGTCATACACGAAGAATAATTATCAAGACATTAGTTTAACAGTGTTCAAAGTTGCATATACCAACTTAAAATTTTGACTTAATTATGTATAATTGTACTTAAATGTCATAATAAAACTAAGCTAACACTTTGCAATTGTTTTTCAGAAAATGCAATACACTAAAGTATACGGAATTATGGAGTAGTCATTAAGGGGGAAAAAAGTTAAAGCTAACTATATATTAGCTTCACAAACTATCAAGTGACAACATGGCACCCCACTGATACTAATATACCTAATATATAGTCACAATATTTATTTTTAACCTTAAACTATTAATAATAATTCGAAATTTTGAGAGGGCCAGGACCTATGCTTATAATCAAAACAGAACCTGAACATACATCAGAAATCATACACATTTCATGGACTAACATGAACACACAAGCTCTGCATGCAACTATCATTAGTTTGCAAACTTTCTGCAGTACAAGTTCACCTTTAAAGCACCAACAACCATCTAGCTACATTTCCACCCTATCTACTTATCATAGTCATTCAACGTGCAACCACAATAACTATGACAAAATAGATTAGTGGCATCACTAGGAACTCATAACCTCTCCACTGCAAGGGCTATACCAACTGTGCTACATTTCCATTTACTACAATGGCTTCACACAGTTAGGAACACACTCCTTGCAGTGAGTACCATCCAATCCTCCTTAGCAATGCACACTAGGACCATGTAGGTTCATCTTGCACACCTCACAATTCCTAGTACCATACATTGTCACACCAGCTCATTTACCCTACTCAAATGGAAACTCACTTTATGGTATATTCATAAAACATTAACTGAACACCCCAACCTCCCCATTGTTACCTAACAAAGGCCTACAAAAGTGCTGTCAAAGATATCCAGCAATGATCTATGTATATACCAAATTACAGAGCCATCATTTGAAATGAGCTAAAATATCAAATTCAATCAATGCAGGCACATTAGAACCTGGATAAACTGATATTGCATAATCAAATCACCTCTGCTTCCTGACCATAACAGATCAGACAAATGAAATACTTTCAGCATACATCAATACCCCTTATAAACCAAGCAGGATACTACATTATGGAATTATTCACTCCATACAGAATGAATCTCAACCATGGTATTAGCCAACTGCTTATAACCCCTCTGCTAAACACCCCTTAACCATCTGAACCTGCTGATTTTGCACAAACTTTTAACTTTACATCCCATTGTTCCTCCACTTTAGAGACAGCTAGAGATGGTTTATAATGAAGACTCATCGTTCTCAATCTAATGGTATCAATAATAGTTTTGAGCACTTCTTCCCATTTTCTGCTTATTCCTCTGAACAACCTAAAATTCCTCTCTTGCCAAATAAAATAGACACAAGCAGCCAAACTTATTCTTCTAAGAACACTACCAATTGAATTGCCATTATACATTTCAGCCAATATCTCCACATTTCTTACCCATGACTGCTCAATCCTTTTTATACCCAATTTTAACTGCATATAATTCCACAACTGACTAGAGAAATCACATTCAAAGAACAAGTGATCATGGGAATCACTATTCTTCATGCATAGAGAACAAACCATCATATCATAGGAGCCCCATCTTTTAATCATATCTTGAGTGGTCAACTTATTCTGCACTGCTAACCACAATATAAAAGCATGTTTGGGAATATTTTGTGAAAACCAAATAAGTTTGTACCACTTAGCTTCAATCACCTCCTCACTTATATCTTTATACATCTGACTAACTGTGAACTTGCCCACATCACCATTTCTATTCTTCCACCTCAGAGTATCACTTTTCCCATTACTAAGGTTAACAGTTTGAATTTGAGATAATTGAGGGTACTTAATCATCCACTCCACTGGCCATTGCCCATTATGATTAACAATAAACTCCTTAACAGTCATATCAGCCTTCCATCTAGCATTATATAAATCTCTGTAGGTTATGAATGTATTTAAAGCCCCTATTTGGTCCCATATATCAAACCACATAGAAGCTTTATCACCATCACCAATTTCCATATTGTTTATCATAGGTTATGAATGTTTTGCTATTGTTTATACCTTAATAGTAAACCATCCACCTTATGCATATATACACTCACAACCGATCTAATATATCAATCATTTTTGCATCTTTTTAACTTCTAAATGTAGCATTTAGGGTTACAAATAGCAAAATCCAAAAAAATAATACTAATATATAGCTTGTTCAAATATTAAACCACATAACTAAATTTGAATGTACGATGATTTAATAAATTTCACAATTAACAAGACTTCCTATAGATATCATGTATGTGTGGTTACGACTATGTTTGGCGACACGTAGCAGTAACAATACCAGTAAACAATAGTAGTAGCAGTAGTAGTTAGCAGTAAGCAGTAATTGTTTGTTTTTAAAACGTGTTTGGTAACGTAGCTGTAACTAAATTATAAAGTGTAAAAACAAACAAATTCTTACCGCTTGTCGCTTTTCGCTTACCGCTTCTTCAAGAAGCATTTAACATTGGAGCAGTTGTCCATGTTTTAAACGCTTGTTGAGGTGTTGCCAAACAAGCAAATACTTACCGCTTGTCGCTTATCGCTCCTTAACGCTCCAAAACGTTTGTTGCCAAACACAGCCTACACCTTCTACAAGATTTTATTGTCTACTTCAACATTATGTTAGCTTCTTTTAATTCCTTTTGTGTTGTCAGAAAAATTTGCAGCAAATTTTTTATTTCATTTTTTTTTATCTTTAATTATCAGCCAATTTTCTATTTTATTTTTTTTAATCTTTAATTATTAAAATACCACAACGCACACGAGCAACACACTTAACACATTTTTCTCTTTTCTTAGATTTTATGTGGCTAGTATCCTCACAAATTGCTTCAAATTGGTGGCAAGGTAAGAAAAAGAGTTGGGTGGTGTTCCCCAATAGCAAAGCCACCCTTTTCCTCTTTGCTAAAAGCATTTACCACTACACACCTTATTGACACTATACAACTATCACACAAACTCCTCTTATATCAAACAACTAAAAATATGGTATATGACGATGATGACTTGATGATAGACATATTATCAAAGATACTAATTCAACTCAAAATTTAAGCAAAACTAAATTTAAGTATGTGATTGACCCATTAATTTAAAAATGTGAGTTCAAGTTTTATTAAAAGCATTGTGAGGTATATTATGTATGAAAAATTTGGTATAGGATTATAAATATCGCATTATAAAATTATAGGAGAAAAAGATATTGGAAACAAGACCACAAACATATAATATTAGTCTTGGCTTCGTCGTATCAATAAAATGTAACTTTGGTTATATTTTATTGACTTTTAACTGTGGGTTGCAATTGATTTGTGTTCGGGTTAATTTATCTAGGTTTGCGGGTTGGTATAATCTTTATTCAAACACGACTCATTTATTAATTATGTTAAGAAACTCAACTCTTAACCTAGACCTGCATAACATGTGTAACTTGCTTGTAAACTACTTAACCTACTTAAGCATATATATGGTCAATAGGCCACACAGTGAAGAAGGTTAGTATTTTATCGATTAAACTAGTTTAAATTCGAAATTGATATAATGACTTAATATTTGATTAAAATAACATATAAATAAATATGCAACAATTTCAGTAATATTCACTATAATCGTAATTCAATGTTATATCAAGTACATAAAAAAGTATATTTAAATAAAATTCCAACATAAAATCCAAGTTACATATTTATATGTTTGAGAGACTAAATTATATACTTAAACCGGTTTACGGGTTGACCTGCTTAATACCTGCTCAACTCAATTAAGCATGACTCATTTATTAAATAGGTTATACAAGTTGACATTTTTTTTACCCAAACATATTTACCTTCATGTCGAGTTCGTGTCGATTATCTTGTCAAGAATTGTCACCTTACACTTTTAACCACTAAAAAGGTTATTGAACTTCACTAGTACATAGAGGACTTCTGCCGTCGACTTTTTTTCGACGGTACCGTCGTCTAGTCGACGGCACGGAGACCTCCCGTCGACATGACGACGGGGGCAGGACGACGGCAGTGCTCCGTCGGGAACGACCTTCCCGTCGACAGTCCCGTCGACAAACAGTGGGTCCCACGTCTTTTTCAGTCAACGAAAATGTGTGTCCGTCAAATCCTTCCCGTCGACACGTCGACGGGAAGGTAAATATAATTAGCAAATTAGTTAATTAATCTTCATATAGTTATTTAATTCTTTTAATGGTCCCGTCGACTTGTCGACGGGAGCATTAAAATACTATAGTTTTTTTTTAAATGGTTCCATCGACAAGTCGACGAGATTAAAAAAAAAAAAAAATTCTTTAGAAAAATTTAGTTAATACTGTTTGGTTTTTCTTTGTTATTTTGTAAAATGAATCTGTTACTTTTAAGTTTTAACTAATTATTTAATGTTTTCTGATATCAGTTCTTGTTACTAAAGAACGAATGTCGAATGAACCTAAAATAAAGGTGAACAAATAATTAGTTTCAAAAGTGATTTTGAAGTGAAAACGATTCAAAATAGTACTAGCAATAAATTTGAACTGATGAAGACGAAAAATACATAGAATTCGTCTAACTTGATGAAATGCATCTACTCTGTAATATATGTAATGCATCTAATATTTAGCTAGAAAATATATTATGATGCATCTAAAAGATTAGACATGCTTCTAATTCAAACTAATGCATCTCTAATGTGTATTTATAATTATTTCTAATTATTCTTATTTTAAGAATTCTTCTCATTTGATCTTTAGTCGTCATAATAAAACTAAGCTAACACTTTTGTTTTTTAGAAAATGCAACACACTAAAGTATACGGAATTGGGGAGTAGTCAATGAAGGGGGGGGGAGGTAAAAGCTAACTATTAGCTTCACAAACGACTATCAAGCGACGACAACGTCATTAAGAAAAAAAGTTAAAGCTAACTATTAGCTTCAAAAACTATCAAGTGACAACAATGTACACCCCACTAATACTGATATGCCTAATATATAGTCACAATATTTTATTTTGAACCTTAAAATATTAATAATAATTCAAAATTTTGAGAAGGTCAGGACCTTCCCTTACTTCCATTATATTTCTCCGTTGTTTATACCCTAATAGTAAATCATCCACCCTTTGCATACAAAGAGTAGTGATTGGGATGCTTAATATGTGTGCCTAAACTCATGCCTAAGCCTACGTGTCATCATCCTGATGGCTGCAGTCAGGGGATCCACTTTTTCACAAACCATCAGGATCATGCCACATATGTTAGGCATGAGTTTAGGCATACAAATTAGGTCTCCCAATCATTTTCCGCATATAAATATGCACAACCGACCTAATATACAATCATTTTGCATCTTTTTAACTTCTAAATGTAACATTTAGGGTTACAAATAGCAAAATCAAAAAAATAATAATCTGCAGCTTGTTCAAATATTATACTATATTATATTTCCCGTGGATTTACTGTTCCACTTTATTAAAATATTGTTTCTGCTATAGTGCTTTTGTGAGTATGGCTACAGTGCTTCATTAAAATATTACTCCCCCCCCCTCCCTCCCAAATATTCCAGAACCCTCACACACATCCACACCTACCCACCAAATCGAAAAATAGGAATCAAGGCCTGATGATGATGAATCATCTATCATCTACCAAATCTTTTCTTATCATCAACCATATTCTATACACGGATTCACATATCACAGAAACATAAGCAAGGTAAAATTAGCTTCTTTTTTTTTAAAAAAAAATTTGGGTTTTTTGTTGTATTTGTGATATGTGGCTCATATGAATAAGGGGTTTTTGTTAATTTACGGTTTT
This sequence comes from Artemisia annua, assembly GCA_014162995.1. Lineage (NCBI taxonomy): Eukaryota > Viridiplantae > Streptophyta > Magnoliopsida > Asterales > Asteraceae > Artemisia > Artemisia annua. The sequence goes on along the minus strand of LBNU01027683.1, from coordinate 36,093 downwards.
TTCTGAAATGGTTCATAAGGGTTTCGTGTTTGGGATTCGGATTTCGTGTTTAATTATTGGGGGTGTTTGTCTTAGCTTATTTACCAGGCTTATGGCCTTTTGGTTTAATCTTCTCGCCTGTTATGATGTCACTTTTAGTTTAATCTAAATTTGTTTGTTTCTGTTGATATGTTTATGTAGCAGGAGGAGGAGGAGGAGGAGGAAGAACAATGGAGATTAGGGTATCCCAGAATCACTCTAAAAAATGCATTTCCAAACACCCCTTTACTCAATCTGATATGATATTGTGTGTTACATGGTGTTGGTTGTTAAAAGCCAAGGCTAAAGATGTTGAGCTAAAAGTGGCGATCAGTAAAATTTGTAGCAAAAGGTACTGTAGACAAAAATTTGTAGCTACTTTTTCGATATTTTATTCTTGCTAAGGGTATTGAGTGTGGCATTTTTTTTCCAGGCAATGAGGATTGGATTGCTTTTGTGCTGCTGAAATATGATGGGTGAAAGTGGCCCGTGTCTTGACACTAAAAATGTAAAAGAGGGCAGTAAAGGGACAATGGAGTTGGCTAAAGAGTATACGAGAAAAGGAACAATGGAATGGGCAGTAAAGGGACGATGGAGTGGACCAAGTTCTTGAAGACTTGGCATATGAAACACCCTTTTTTAACCGTATAATTCGAGCCAGTTAAGTTCATTTGACTATCTATACTACTTGCCAGTCAAATAGCTTATTTGTAGGAGCAATCTACATCTCATGGTCCAGGTTTGACTCCCTTTTCTTTCTTGAATACTACACAGGTGCTAGCCTCTAGGTCTATTAGTCTTGAAATGGATAAACATTGCCTGTTCGATTTGATGGACTTTACCACTACTTCGGAATGAAAATATGTTCTGATTTTTTAAGTATTGTCGATTGATGTTTTTGAAAATTCTTTTCATATTGTTGCTTAAAAGCGCTTTTGTCTGAATGAAGTATGTCTAATCACTTAACAAAATATGACGAAAACTGAAAATGTAAATGCGTTTTGTGTGTATTGGTGGTTTTTGTTGTTGCCTTGCTGTTGTATTCGGGCAGAGTATCATTACAGCTAACAAATGTTTCTTGACTTTCAGACTTCCTTTATATTACGTTTATGCAATAAAACATAGTTGAAGTTGTTTATACTAGGGAATTATGATACATATGTAACGAAGGTAGGTAATTCTAAAAGATGGAAATTGAGAAAGATTGATATTGAGATTTCACATTGGGCTTGACTGAGTTTCGGATCATTGCAGGTACATTCAGGCCAGTGGTTTCTTAGGTAACTGAGGTCTTGCTACAAGTATTCCAGTCGCAGCTGAGCAGTCTACTTCTGATGTGGCCACTGGAAATGATACAAGCACTATAACATCAGGTATTCCCACCTTCACTCGCTTTGTTGTTCAAGCCTTTAAACATGTAAGCATTCACTTCCAACTTCTGCATCAAAATACTAAACATGTGGCTTAAAAGGAACAGGGTTCCACAGGCCGAAAGCCACGGTATATCATTTTTTAAGAGTTTTCATTGTTCAAAAAAAAAGTGTTATTATGGTTGACTTTTAGATGAAAACTCACTTCATTTCACCTTATGTAGTTGTGAACCTGTAATAGTAATTCTCAAGCATTTGGCTTGGTAGTGTTTTTGAATATAAAAATGTCAATGAAATGTGTTATTGTAATGACGCACAAATGGTTATTCAAAAACTAAAGCCACCATTCTTTAGTGACAAGCTCAACGGAATTGGCATAACGCCGCAAAATATGTGGTACAGGCTTTCATTTTTGTTTATTCTGCTGTTAAGTTTGCAATAAGGCCAATTACTGCCACGTACTAAGATTGTTTGAGATCGTGTATTTTTTATACTTGCTAAGATTATAATGTTATGTTAATAATGCTGATACAGAAACTCCAGGTTGGTTTTTAGCAGCTTCACGTTTACAAATCATGTATATTAGAGGTGGTTTGGGGCTGCTATTAGCCTCCAGGAACTGAAAACCGAACATGACACTAAAAAAAGAAAAAAGATATGCTATGTCTCCAGTTGGAATTTAGACCCAAATCTGATGTAACTATGCTAGGCTCCATATGTAGAGAAGTGCAAGTATGCACACACACTCGAAACAAAAGGTTTATGAACCATTTTTTTTATTCGTGGTTGTACAACAGTAGTGTGGGGGTGTTTGGAATTGTGTTTTGCAACTGATTAACCCATTTTAAGTTGGATCATGTAGTTCGATTTAAGGTATTGACTTTTTGGATCAGGTCTCACTCAATTAAACAAACCAGAATATATTTAGAAGCTACAAATTTATTTCCTTATGAATTGTGTGAAGCTTGAAACTGACTTTAGTTTTTTTGGGTAAAAGGGTTAATTCACCCCGGTAAAATTCATTACACCAAAAACATTGAAGTACAAAGGATGAGGGTGACTTCGCTCATCTCTGAAACTGACTTTAGTTAATTCGGTTTGCAGTTGAATTCACTGTCAGTAACTTCACATCATAAATAGATTAGTTGTCTCTACGTTTCCTCAAGTGCTTAGCTTTATCAATTGAGATTTACTTTTTAATAGTTTTGCCCAATTTAACACTTTGCTGATATTTGGCTGCTCATTGTTTAACTACTGTTCCAGCAACTCCTAGACAGAGTTTTAGCTACCAATGGTTACTGATATTTGGCTGCCCAATTTAACACTTTGTTGAAACACCAAATTCAAACTGCAACTTGCCGACTTCTCTAAGAGAATTTATCCCATGTACAGATGATCATCAAAGTAATATTTTGAATTCTTCCCTTTTACATTTTGTGTTTATTTACCAAGTACTAACACTTTCGATGTGCATGTTTACTAAGTATCTCCTATAAATACGACTGTTATTAGTTGTAATCGAGTTGTAGCTCATGTCTTTGGATGCATGTGCAGGGTCTCTTGATCATGAGTTCTCCAATGGATAAGTTCATACTCTAATTGAAGAAGTGAAGTTGCTTATCAAGCTGGCCTCAGAGAATGCGAGCTTCATACGGTATTGTCCATTTTCACACACTATGGTTTCCTTTTTTTAATTTCTATCTTTTTATTAAAACATTTTTTGTGTATATACATACAAAACATATCATGCTAGATTGCCAATAGGAAGTTAGGAAGCACGTCATTTCCGGCTGATTATTGATTAATCAGGTTAATAACTTATAATCAAAGATGGAGGAACAATTATGAATTTATAAAACGTAACAATGTCGCTGCCTATAGGGAAAAACCACCGACCTGTCGGCACATAGATGATGGCAGGAGTAGAGAAGGCACATGACAAGTTCCATGCTTTTTTTTTTTTTTTTTGGACTAAACAACCATCGGCTTTGGCTCCTAAAGTGACAACGTTGTATGTAACCTTAGCGATGAGTATTGGAAGATGAGAAATAACAAGACTATAGTTAAGTTCATACAAAATGTACCTCTGATTTGGTTATTTATAGCAATTGATTTAAAAGTACATAATACAGTTATACGGGTAGAGGCATCATATAAGGATTTGTATTATTGTAAATGCAGGGAACTCATTTTAGCAGCACAACATTTCACTTTAGCAGCACAACGTTTCACACAAAGCTCGACATAGCCTTTCTTACATCGTTTCGTTTGTTGTTTTCATGGTTCATTTGCTCGCATAACTGAACAATGAACTTATCTGTTTTTTCCTATGCATCAGGTTTCCAGATCATTAACTAACAAATGGAAAAGAATATTTGGCCAGCATGAAAGTGAAGAACAATGAACTTTTTTTTGGATAAGATGCTGCTTTTGGTCTTTCACTATAATACCATGGGGAATGATCTTTGATTGGTCGATGTGTTTGAATCTTTAATTTAGTTTACTGTTAAGGATTATGTATAGTTTTAATACGGGCATTTGTTGTCTTTGATTGGTATTTGACAAGAAAATATTTATGTGCTGCTGCTAAAGGGGTGTTTGGTAGATGACTATATGTTCTGGTGGAATATGACAGATCGTGATGTAAAATGGATTGTATGATGTATTTTTTTCTATTCCTGCTGGCCACTGTATTTGCATTATAGTCTTCAGCTAAGTCTGACTTGCTGCAAAATGTTCATGAATAGATATTGTATTTAGGCTATGTTTGGCACAAAGCTTTTTGGAGCTTTTTTGGGCAATGAGCGGTGAACAATGAGCTTTTTGATTTTTAGTGTTCGTTTGGCATGGGAGCTGTGAGCTTTGCTATTTTTTAGGAAAGCTCATTTTCCCAATGCTTCTTTATGAAGCTGTGAGCTTTTTTGACTACTGCTCACAGCTACTGCTCACTGCTCACAGCTACTTTTACCAAACATAGCCTTAATATATAGATTGTATACAGGTCAAATTAGGCTTTTACCTTGGTTAGTAGCTCTTTCTTTTATGGCCATGTATGTTGGCGAGAGAGGTTGTACAAAAGGCTTTTGGCAATAAGTTTATTACGTATTTGAAATTCAATGACTTTTTAGCCAAACGACCCGCAGCAACGCGCGAGTTAACCACCTCGTTAAACCACATAACTAAATTTGAATGTGCGAGGATTTAATAAATTTCACAATTAACAAGACTTCCTCTAGATATCATGTATGTATGGTTGCACCTTCTACAAGATTTATTGTCTACTTCAGCATTATATAGTTAGCTTCTTTTAATTCTTTTTGTATTGTCACAAAAATTTGAAGCAAATTTTCTATTTCATTTTTTTTTTTTTTTTAATTATCAGCAAATTTTCCATTTCATTTTTTTTTATCTTTAATTATTAAAATACCACGCACCCACGCAATACATGTAACACCTTTGTCTCTTTTCTTAGATTTTATGTGGCGATGTATCCTCTCAAATTGGTGGCAAGGCAAGGTAAGAAAAAGAGTGAGGTGGTGTTCCCCAATAGCAAAGCCTTGACCCATTATTTAAAAATGTGACTTCAAGTTTTATTAAAAACATTGTGAGGTATATTACGTATGAAAAAAAAAATTGGTATAGGATTATAAATATTGCAGTATAAAATTATAGGAGCAAAAGATATTGAAAACAAGACCACAAACATATATTATTAGTCTTGGCTTCGTCTTTTTTTCTCTTTTTTTTTTTAAATTTTTATTTTTACTTTTAACTGTGGGTGGCAATTGATTTTCGTTCGAGTTGATCTATTCGGATTTGCGAGTTGGTATAATCTTTATTCAAACACAACCCATTTATTAATTGTGTCAAGAAACTCAACTCCTAACCTAGACCCGCATAACATGTGTAACTCGCTTGTAAACTACTTAACATATTTAAGTAAATAGGTAAATAGGCCACACAATGAAGAAGGTTGGTAGTTTGTCTAGTCAGCTAGTTTAAATTCAATATTGATATAACAACTTAATATTTGATCAAAATAACATATAAATAACTATATAACAATTTCAGTAATATCCACTATAATCGTAATTCAATGTTATATCAAGTACATAAAAAAATATACAAGTTACATATTTATATGTTTGAGAGACTTAAGTTAAGTATATAATTAAACCGGTTCACGGGTTGACCTGCTTAATATTTGTTCAACCCAATTAAACACGACTCGTTTATTAAACAGGTTATACAAGTTGACATGTTTTTTTTATCCAAACCTATTTAACTTCATGTCGAGTTTGTGTCAATTATCGTGTCTTGTCAAGAATTATCACCTACACTTTTCACCACTAAAAAGTTACTGAACTTGTGACCCCTATAAAAATCTTGTGCCATCCATCTAATTGTTCCCCGACACTTTCTTGATATTTTATAAAAATCTTTTACCATCCATATCTAATTTTTCTTGACCTAATGTTAGGTCCTTCCATATCTTTTGTGTTCAAGTTAGGTATTGTTATTTGCCTACCAAACATCCATCTTCAACCTTGTAACCTTTTATAACAAAGTGAAAAAAGAAAAGGAAAAAAAATACTCCCTCCGTCCCAAAATAAGTGTTCAGTTTGACTTTTCAGAGTCAAACTGGTACAACTTTGACCTTATCTATTTTTGCGGGTGTTATATAATACTTGAAGCAAAATATATGAATGAGTTGAGTTTTAAGTGTATTTTTCATTGGTATAATTTTTATTAAGTATTATGTAACACAAAGAAAAATATTAAAGGTAAAAGTTGAACCGGTTTGGACACTTATTTTGGGACGGAGGGAGTAATAAAAAAATAAAATAAAAAATGCTTGCATTATTTTCATTGAAATCACTTTGTTCCCGCATTCCCTAGGATAAAAAAAATGACTGAAAAACGATTTCTAACATTATTCAAGGCTTACAAAATACATAAAGAGAAGTTAAAACAACATAAGCTAGCAATATACAATATAAACACATTGATTTTAAGCATAAACTAATGTATCATGTCTTAAATGGGAAGAGGGATTGAGTGAGATTGACAAATGGATCGGTCCATCCATCCTTACCGTGGGTATAGTCTACCCTTGCTCATGAAAACTGAAACACTACTCTTTTTCTAGTGTAGCAAATATCATCAATTTTAGCTAAAGTACAAAAGTATCTATAAGCATAAAACTTGTTTCCATTTGATATTTAAATATTTTTGCCTCCACGTTCTTATGAAGTTGTATTCTATTTAAGATAACAACGAAGTCTGAACAAATTTATACAGTGCTTGGAAATCCATTAACCACGAGTCAAATAAACATGTGAAATGACTACCAAATGGCTTGTGTCCCAATGGTACTCTTGTGTGTGAGAAGCTTCCTAACCCAATGGTTGTGGGTTCAAGTCATGCTTGGGACATGTGAGATGGTTTGTGGTGTATATTGTGAGATAGTTAGTTGACGTTCTAAAAAAAAGAAGTGAAATGACTTTATATGTGTAATTTATAGTGTTTTTCACATGAGTTTAGCATGTTTATTGACACAAAAATTATAAATGACTATCTGTGTAAGATATATGGCATACAAGATGTTCATGAGAATTCAAAAGAAGTGTATCAAATATGCGACTAAATTATAGAAACCTTGAAATCCAACGGTGAAACATGAAACATGTCATTCACACCACAAATATTGGTAGGACGATTTGGGTCGCGTAACATGTTGGAATATGTAGTCAAAATGAGTGGTACACTAATAAGGTCAACGAGTTGGACCATTGGTTCGAGTATATCCTTGTATTCTTAATAAGGATTGATCTTCACAAAATTTGGGTATGCTAGTTGTAACTAGTAGAATTTATGATTCGACCCATTAGTTATATCTCATACATCAACTGATCAACATACGTGTTCCACATCTGATGATGGCATACAAATCATCAGAATTGACGAAGAATGAGCCACATGTCCAGGTTTAATGACTAAATCGGCGAGAATATGTACAATGACCAATATGGATCACCGACAAACTATGACAGCTTATAATAATAATGAAAAAAAAAATGAAATTACATGAACAATGTATAACCAGCTATTGTTTTTTCTTAACGAAATGCACCGGCTATTCTACTAAATTGACAAATTCAGACACCAGAAAAGCATAAGCCTACCACACGCAGATACATTCATGAGGCGAAGATTACTAAAAGTCACGTCACATATATTCATATTAAAATTTTGACACAAAGACGAATCCCATGAATTAAACAGCATGAATAAGCATTCATGACGTCTCATATGTTCATATTAAACATTTGACACAAACACGAATCCCATGAATCAAACAGCATGCAGAAACATCCATGAGAGTCAGAATACAAATTAAAAAGCGTCTTCAAAGTATCATATCCTCTAAATCCAAACCATTAATTTTGCATAAAGAATATGCAAACTATCATCTAAGAACATTCATCCATCATCTAGAAAAAGGTACCTTCTGGTGGTTGAACAAGTTTTCGGTTGTGTGCGGCCCCCATTTCTTTCTTCAGTTGTGTCAGTATATCTTCCATCGTGTACTCTCTTTGCCAATTCGCTAGTATCCCAAACTTCTTTGGGTCCACCTGCAACATGATTTGTGTTAGCAAGACCCTATATTTAGTTAAACATGAATCATGACCTGAACACACGTTAAAAACAGAATATTTGATGCTGCAAGATTCATGAAAAAGGGCCTTTTTCATTCGTTTCAAGAAACATGTTTGTAAAAGGACCTTTTAGGCTTCCACACATACAAAACCCTTGTAGGGGTTATAAGGGCTTAGATAGTACCCTCAAATACCCACGTGTACTCCCTTTGTTCCAACTTCCAACTGTGTCACCATTTTACTTTAAGGATTTTCTATAGTCTATACTATCTATCCGTCCGATAAAGAAATTTCAGGTTTTGCTTTGGCGTAGTGGAAAGTTTTGACTATTCATGAAAATATCTAAAATCTTTCACTAAAAAAAGATAGGACTAAAAAGGTAAAATAAAATTATAATATTAATTTACCACTCCAGTCTCGTGGTTGACACAAGTCATGTTAACCCGAGAATGAAAACGAACAGTAGGAGGCTTCTCAGGGTAATCTTTGTCACAAAACAGCTTCAACTGATAGATCCGACCTTCATGTACAGACTGAAACATCACAACCAGACATATTAAAAGAATTAACGTCCTATTTGAGATCAATGTTTTGCAAGTCAGGTTTCTTATTCCATTACCATGTTCCTTAATCTTTTATTTTGTAGGTCCCATGTCAGTTTATTAAACAAAAGATCGCCATTCAAAAGTTAAAATAATAGTAAAAATTTTCTAATCATATTAGACATACTTGTAATCAATAAAAAGTTTCTGAAATTTTGGATCAAACTATACTGGATCAACACAGCGCATCCAGTTATGTCCACAAAAGACCTTATTGATCCGATAACCCGTCCATTTAACCACCACTAGCATTAAAGGTAAACCTCAAGTTACACAGGAAATGGATCTTACATTGTGAGGACCAATGATGGTACCAGTCCAAGAGCGCATATAAACGTCATCACCATCATCCATTCCATAGCTCACGGTACCATCTCCAATACCCTTCTCTCCACGCTCCAGCTCCTCCAATAGTCTGAAATTCCGAGGTACTGCAAAAAAAATCAACAATCACTAATGACCCCATTATGGAAAAAGATTAATTTACAGGTGTGCATAGTGAACAAAATTTTCCCTTGTAAGAACAATATTATAGCAGCACCATCAAGAAATCAATCCGAAACTAATTACACCATTTCAACAACAGTTCAGACCTGTTATTATTAAATCCATAGAGGGCATACATGTAAGAATTCCTCAAGACTCGAGTAACTCAAAACTGAGAAACCCTTAGGGCGCATTTAGTTGGAGGAAACATTGTCTAGTTTCTATCTCTGATTTTGTAGCAGCTTGGAGGGGTTTACATCTCCACAAAAATGTTGAAAATTCAAGAAAACGTTCAAATAGAAATTTTCAGGTTTTGTGTTTTCGATAAAAAAGAAACTGTAAACAGAGTTGGGGACAATCAGTAGTGGCAAATGACTACATTGTATTGCCTGAAAAAGATTACAAGAATATATAGCCTTTGCTTAGCTTGGAGACTAAGCTAGGTTAATACTAATGGGCCTAATGAACATGATATTTGCTTTCCTTGTTTTGGAATAGAGGGATGTCTTCTTCAAGCTAAAAACACCCTTAAGATTTATAGTCATTTTCATTTATTATTTTCATTCTGAGTTACAAGAATGAAAAGCCATACCGTTAAACCAATCATCATCTAGGATTCCCCTCTCGTTCTATCATATCCGAACCCTCAATCCATACACCACCCAAATATCTATTACAACACATAACTTGTCACTGAGACACTGACAATGCAAAGTGGTTTGATCACGATATTAAATAAGACTAGATACACCACCCTAACGTCACAACACATGATCAACTACTAGTGACCATCTATCTTTCAAATAAACATTGGAAATTCATCAAATGAGTGTAAGAATAATTGAATCTATCTATTTTGAAGTAACACTTGTTCTTTCGGAAAATGCAAACAAACAAACACCAGAAAACACATGAATTAGCATTGGCTTGTTTTCAATGGAACTCAGCATGCTAAATTAGACTCAACCACTCAATTCGACTTTCGGGCTTCCAATGAGTTGTTTTTCAACAACATCAAATGTCAATTCGCAACAAAAATAGGAACAATATTTCTATTTAGCTCCTAATATCAAGTCTGATCACTTGTTTAGCATTGAATCACCTATCAAAATATACATTGGAAATTCATCAAACACCAAATCTCACACCCCCTCCATATTTCACCTGAGCGGTCGACTTTATAACCTTGTTCACTCAGACAGATAAACAACACAACACAACACAGGATATCAAGATAATATAGTATGCACAAGTTGACGTGATCCTATAACCACTTTAAATCATATATACAAGCAAACATATGTACGTACAACTGACATCACCATCATCAATGAATATACACACGGGCACGACAAATATTGTGATCAAAACATTCATATGATCTCGTTGTGCAGAAATTTAGGCACGAATTGGTCCAAAAACTTTAACTCTATGAAGAGTCATTTGCACATAAATCTAGATGGCGTTTGGTTTGAGGTCAGAAATCACTATTGCTATAGCCTATGGTTGAATAGCAGGGGTTGAACAGAAATCGCCTTCTAAACACACCATTTTTGGCAAGAATGGTAAAGAGCCGACATAAAGGATAACATACCTGATTATAAAACACATATCAGTAAACTAAACACTATCTATTACTTTCCTACTCAATCGATAGACCCAAAGACCCAAACCCTCAATTCCAAACACACCATAACTATCTATCAAAATCAAACAACACATGACTTATCAATGAAGAAGGTGAGTCTACAATCGGTCTATCGATAATACAAAGTAAATTTGACCACAATCTTAAACAAGACTGCATACGCGCACCTAATGTAACAAAAAACGATCACATAAACATCAAAAATTAAACAAATGTAAGATAAATCTAATCGCACTAACTTCAAGTAACCCTCGTTCTTCCAAAAATGGTAACCAAACAAACACTAGACAACACTCATATTAATAATCAACTCCCAAGAATAATCAAGAACCAATAGTCCTAATCAACCCCTAAAAAGCAACTCTAATCCAATCCAAACAAACCCAAATCACAATCAACTAACTTAATCAAATCCAAACATCACAAAAACATTAAAAAAAAACCCCAACAAGATTTAACCTAAGTTCAAGATTACATCAAATAAGCAAAACCCATTAACAATCAACAATCTTTATACCAAAAGAATGAATCTTTTTAAAAAAAGAATGAAACCCATAAGATCAAATACAAAATAAAGATGAACTTACCAACAACACTAGATCCACCTGAACCAAGCGTCATGAAAAAAGATTTTTATGAAAATTTGGTTATTATTGTATTTTGTTAATTTTTTTATGATCGAAGAAGTGAGAGAGAGAGATATGTCAAAAGGGAGAATCTAGTAAATGAAGGCAAAAGGGAGATGGGATAAAGAGAAGGGTGTTTGGACTTGGGCTGCAAACGAGGAAGCTTTTATCAAGGGAGCTTCAGCTTGAGCTTGAGCTTGACTCGAATGAGTCTAGCTTTTATCGAGCTCGAGCCCGAGCCCAATAAACTAGCTCAAAACAGATAACGAGCTTTTATATATTTTATGTATATAAGTATTTATATAAGCAACCTAAATGCTAATATTGATATTGGTATAACAGTTAATATTTTACCGTAGGACTTTTTAACTTATAATGCTTTAATGTTTTGTGTAAGTTCTTTGCTCCTGAGTTCATTACCTATTTTCTTGACTTTATTGTTGAGTTTGGCTATTGAATACAATATTTATTTATAAGTTTGAACTTTTCGAGCCGAGCTCGAGCCTTATTCGAATATTACTCGAGCCGAGCTCAAGCTTGGATGATTAAAGCTCGCTGAGCTCGAGCCTACTTTGTGATTTTCGAGCCGAGCTCAAGCCCTGTCAAGCTGGAGCTCAGCCTGGCTTGATTACTAACCCTAGTTTGAACATACTTAAACTTTAGGGTACACTGCAAAAAATGTCCTTGTGGTTTGCCTTTTTTGCAAAAAATATCCTTGAACAAACTAAATAGCGAAGAATGTGCCTGTGGTTTACACCTTTTGCGAACAATGTCCCTGAGGTTGCCACATTGTTGCAAATCATCGATTTTGGCTAACGAGCGTTACAAAATCCTGTTAGTGACTCCTCACGTGCGTTCCACGTGAGGGTATTTTTGTCATTTCCATTTTCTCGCCATTTCTACATCAGCTAACTTCCCAAGGACANCATATTTTGCACACATATTCACAGGGACATAGTTTGCAACTCAACTTAATCGTGTATAAATCGATCAAATGACACATTCACTTAATCGTAGGTTTTTTTTTTTTAATTATTATTTATTTATTTTTTTGGTCAAGATACGATTATTCTCATAGAGAACTGCCCACTTGAATAGAGGTTACATCCTACTATAATAGAGGATACATCCGGTATCACCTATCAATTCTCAAATGGCATCAACTCTATCTTGAAAAGAAGCTGGTAGTCTACCTTTCATAGTTTTTCTTTCATTTATTTTCTAGCTCCTAAGCAAATGACAATTTAATTTGTCAAGATACGATTATTCTCAAAGTTGTACCAACTTCTATGACACAACATCTATATCAGACATGAAGTTCATTTACACCAAGACATAAATGAACCCCAAATCGACACATTAATGACACAAATGTACACCAAGTATTTCTTTCTCCAAATTCCATACACAGTAATCTCTAAGCTCATACAATAAGATTTTTTAAATCTAAGGTGGCACAGATAAATAAAAAAATCAAAAAAAGAGGAAACACCAGCACGACTGTAAACTTAGTAAGTCTACCCCGTCATAATATAGTTAATAATCTCAGCTTTGTTCGAATCTATTGAGAAGCATTCAAATTCTACCATCACAGCCTTTTACGGAAACAAAAAACAACATGCTATACCAGAAAACGACGTCGTTTAATTTTTTTCCCTAAACGGCGTCGTTCAGCCTCCTCCTTTGGAACCACTCTCTTTCTAATTATGAAGCAAAGATAGGTACAAAATCGAAGAAATAGGATACGTCCGCCATGGCTGCGAACTTAGTAAGCTTGACCCACCATGACCATACCTGCTATTCCGAATCAAATAACAAGTGTTATGACATCACAATAGATATAAATGGTTGCCATGGCTGCAAACTTAGTAAGCTTCCCCCCCCCCCAGGCCCATACCTGCTATTTTGAATGAAATAGTAGGTAAGTGTTATGACGTTACGACATACAGAACTAGTTGTTATGTGTTGCATGCATGAGATTTGGCTAATCTAATACATCTAGCTGAATATCTTTATGGGGATGTATATCTAGAAATCTAATCCCGCTTCAAACTTGTGTATTTGGCTCAATTTAAGCAGCCAACAACGTTGTTTTATAAAAATCCCCCGCCAAGATACGGATACTCAAATGACATGGGTAAAACCATAAACTACATGTTGTACCATAAAGCTAAACGACACCGCTTGCTCGTATAAATGTATAAAAAGGGTACTTAAGTCTCAAATCTGAGAGAATGTATTAGAAGAAAAGGAAATAAGCCATGATTGCATTAATCTAAATACCCCGCCAAGATATGATTATTCTCAAAGTTTGACCAATTTCTATGACACAACATTTATATCACAGATTTGTCATCACTGCCTACCCAATTACTCAAACTTGTAAGTATGCGTTATAAGAAGGCGGGAAAAACCGCCATGAGTGTATAAGTATAAATGCCTCGCCAAAATACGGTCATTCTTAAAATTTCATCGATTACACTTAGACATCAGACATACAACAGAAACACATGATGTATGTGTATGCAGAAACATGAAGTATAACTATTATACTGCCTATTGTAAACACATCGGGTATGTTTGCGCAATGGGCTGGGGTTGGGGTTGGGGTTGGGGCTTGGGTTTAGGCTTTTATTATAAGCCGAAAGCTGAAGCCTATATTTTTATAAAGTTGTTTGGCTAATTAGTTGGAGTTGAAGCTTATTAATGTAAAATCACGTAAAAATACATCAAATTAAATTCATATATATTTACAACTTTTATGTGATAACTTATTATATTTTAAGGGTATTTAAGTAAATAAACTAGCCATAAGCCCCTATAAGTCATATTTTATGGGCTTAGGCTTATGAAGGCTTACGACTTAAGCCATAAGCCTCCATAAGCTTGTGTGACAAACGAGACTTATTTTATTAGCCAACTTATTTAAAAAACCCAAGCCTCAAAAAGCCCCCATAAGCTCTCGCCAAACATAGCCATCAACTTAGAAAACAATTCTAGGCTAAAAATTCATAATATGCAAATTTAAATTTTCTGTTTAATTATATATCAAGCTTATATAGGTAATAAAAAAAATGGAAACATAAGGCACGTCCATTATGACTGCAAATTGAGCAAACTTGCCCTGCCATGATGCATCAGATAACCTCACCTTTATTTGAATCCATTTATACTATGTTCTCTAGTTTATATTTGGAAAGAAAGTAAAAGAAAGATGAAGAAACAAAAAAATATCATGTTAAGTTTTTAGAAAAGATGGAAGGGAAGTAAATTAAAAAGGAAATGGAGTAAAGTTTAAGTGTTTTTCATTTAAACACTTTCATCCCATTTTTGGGATTAAAGAAAAGTAAAATATCTTTTTTTTGCACAAATATTCACAAGGACATAGTTTGCAAATAAACTTAATTGTGTATAAATCGATCAAATGACACATTCACTTAATCGTAGGTTTTTTTATTTATTTATTTTTTTTTTTTTGTCAAGATACGATTATTCTCATAGAGAACTGCCCACTTGAATAGAGGTTACAACCTACTATAATAGAGGATACATCCAGTATCACCTATCAATTCTCAAATGGCATCAACTCTATCTTGAAAAGAAGCTGGTAGTCTACCTTTCATAGTTTTCTTTCATTTATTTTCTAGCTCCTAAGCAAATGTGACTCGTCTCAGGACCAACAGGTATTGCCACACAAGCTAGCCACTTATGAATGGCTAACCGTAACAAATAAACCCTGAAAGCTTGAGACGAGGTGCAATGAAATCCTGGAGAGTATAGTGTTTCCCCGGGTCGTTAAAGTCCCAACGAGGTTGAAATTGTATTTGGAAAACGTTTAGGGAATGAGTGATTTTGGGAATAGTAACCAGAATAAGATTTTGATTGGTTTTACACTACTGATTGCTTGGAATTTAAAATGAAAATGTACAATAACAGATATGACAAATATATAACACAAAATGCAATTAAGTAAAGTACAGGGACTAAAAGTGACAACTTCTAAACTACAGGGGCTAAAAATGACAAGTTCCAAACTTAAAGGGTGAAAAATGAAAATTTTGAAACTTATAATATTAAAGAAAAATAAAATCTTAAAAGAAAATATTTTATTAATATTATACTAATTTAATATTAATTATTTAATATAAACTATTTAAATTTAATTAAAATCTATTTAAACTAATTTTAAAAGATTTCTAATACAAATTTAACTTAGAAAATTACAAAATTATTTTCTAAAAACCTAAAATGACTTAAAATGTTTATAAAAATTAAAAAGAAATATTCTTGTCTTTTTGTAGATTTTTTATAAATTAAAAACTTAATTAATATTTAAAACCTAAATAAACTATTTAAAAGGGAAAAATGAGAAAATGAAATGGGAAAATTATAAAATTAATTTTTACAGATTCTAATTAATGTGACAAAGCTAGAAAAATTATAAAAATGAAAATAAGATTAAAATTTAACAACTATTTTAATTTCTTTTTGGTTTTTCCAATTAAACTATTTTAATTAAGATTAAATCTAATAATTACTATATGAACAGTAAAAATTCTAGAAGAATTACTAAAAATACTAAATATTGTGTAGAACCTAGGAAAATTATAAAAACTTGCTACTGTTTAACAAATTTATATAGAA
>LBNU01027683.1:0-19397 GCA_014162995.1 Artemisia annua | reverse complement strand
AATTTTCCAAATTTTCCATAAGGACCATTTTTGTCATTGGTGAATAGTACAAGGTTTATTTTTGAATATTTTCACTTTTTAAATTCACCCAAAGGACCATTTTTGACATTTTTCAAAACTTGGGGGACCAAAGTTGTAAATTTGTATTTTTGATATTCAAAGGGTTTGTTTGACAACTGTATGGAAATCCCAAGGACCTTTTATGATATTTTGCATATTTTGGAAATATTTAGGGACTATTTTGACAATTTGTGTAAAGTTGAGGGACTGAAACTGCCAATTGTGCAAACTTTGTTTGTTTTTCATTTGTTTTCAAACATTTTGCATCTAGAACACATAAAACACACTTTTGGAATATTTTCACTATTTTGATGCATTATTTGGTGTTTTTGGATGTTTTGGCAGTTCAGATGATAGAAAAATGATGAGTATTTACACACTCATCAAAATGACAATTTAATTTGTCAAGATACGATTATTCTCAAAGTTGTACCAACTTCTATGACACAACATCTATATCAGACATGAAGGTCATTTACACCAAGACATAAATGAACCCAAAATCGACACATTAATGACACAAAGTGTACACCAAGTATTTCTTTCTCCACATTCCATACACAATAATCTGTAAGCTCATACAATAAGATTTTTTTAAATCTAAGGTGGCACAGATAAATAAAAAATCAAAAAAGAGGAAACACCAGCCACGGCTGTAAACTTAGTAAGTCTACCCCGTCATAATATAGTTAATAATCTCAGCTTTGTTCGAATCCATTGAGAAGCATTCAAATTCTACCATCACAGCCTTTTACCGAAACAAAAAACAACATGCTATACCAGAAAATGACGTCGTTTAATTTTTTTTCCCTAAACGGCGTCGTTCAGCTTCCTCCTTTGGAACCACTTTCTTTCTAATTATGAAGCAAAGATAGGTACAGAATCGAAGAAATAGGATACGTCCGCCATGGCTGCGAACTTAGTAAGCTTGACCCACCATGACCATACCTGCTATTCTGAATCAAATAACAAGTGTTATGACATCACAATAGATATAAATGGTCGCCATGGCTGCAAACTTAGCAAGCTTGCCCCCAGGTCCATACCTGCTATTTTGAATGAAATAGTAGGTAAATGTTATGACGTCACGACATATAGAACTGGTTGTTGTGTGCTGCATGCGTGAGATTTGGCTAATCTAATACATCTAGCTGAATATCTTTATGGGGATGTATATCTAGAAATCAAATCCCGCTTCAAACTTGTGTATTTGGCTCAATTTAAGCAGCCAACGACGTTGTTTTATAAAAATCCCCTGCCAAGATACGGATACTCAAATGACATGGGTAAAACCATAAAACTACATGTTGTACCATAAAGCTAAACGACACCGCTTGCTCGTATAAATGTATAAAAAGGGTACTTTAGTCTCAAATCTGAGAGAATGTATTAGCAGAAAAGGAAATAAGCCATGATTGCCTTAATGTAAATACCCCGCCAAGATACCTTATTCTCAAAGATTGACCAATTTCTATGACACAACATTTATATCACAGATTTGTCATCACTGCCTACCCAATTACTCAAACTTGCAAGTATGCATTATAAGAAGGCGGGAAAAACCGCCATGAGTGTATAGGTATAAATGCCTCGCCAAAATACGGTCATTCTTAAAATTTCATCAATTACACTTAGACATCAGACATACAACAGAAACACATGATGTATGTGTATGCAGAAACATGAAGTATTGGTATGTGTGTAATTACACATACCTTTATACCTAAATATCGGACCAAAAAGACTAAAAACGCTAACAAATGCCAAAGATATATGTGTTTTTGTGTTTCTGATTGTGCAGGTACGGATATGAAAGAAATTGGACAAAAGAAAGCCAAAAACGACAAAACGAGCACGAGTTATGGAAAAAGTAGCAAAAGCCGAGGCCGGGGATGGATTTCTCGATTATTTTCCACATTTGAGCTCAAAATGACAAAACGAGTCCTTGAAGATTCATACATTGGCAAAACTAGCCCTTGGAGTTATGTTTGCAAAATTGGCAGAAAAGGCCCCTTGATTTTATCTTTTGGCAAGAATTACCCTTGAATCTTACATCTCATTTATACTAAAAATTAAACCCATTTTCACAAATAAAATCCCTGAGCCCAATCACCCTTAGCCCAAAACCCACTAACCGAGACCCAACCTTCCCATAAACCCATAACCCGGTTCACAAAAACAAAATAATATAAAAAACCCAAACGCGCCTTTATTTTTCCCCAATCCTTTTCCCAGTTTATGAACCCTAACTTCATTTGCTTCTAATTCCTCAAAATTAAACCTCGTATTAAAGGGCTTTTCAGTCAAATCAAGACCCTGACACCCTGTCAGCATTTGCCAGCAATTGAGGGCCACGTGGATGAATGTTAGTGGTTGGAACACGTTACCCCAAGGATTACAGGGCTATGATTGGTCAGAACATGTCATCAAGGGATATTCCAAGGAGATTCTAAGAAGATTCTAATTCCAGAAGGTTCTGAAGACGCTCCACCTCTTGCTATAAATAGGAGCCTTTGTGTACGATTGGAAGAGTTAGTCAGTTAGTAGTGAGTTTCAGTTTGTATTGTAGAGATAGCTTCTTTTGTAATCTCTTTTAAGCTTTCTGTAAACATTTAATGCTTTTAGTGTAATAAAGTTGAATTTCAGTTTAATACCAGCTACTTTTACTATTCAATCTCTCATTGTGTTTAGATTTCATAAGCTTACCTATCTCATAAGCTTTTACAAGCTTATGAGATTCTTTTGAACCAAGTTTACACATATTTTGATAAGCTTTCAGTTTAATGCAATAAAAATATAAAAAAAATCAGTTTAATAGTTGAAAAATAAAAAAATCGTTTTCATAAGCTCAAAATTAGCTTCTTATTAGTTTTAGATAACTCACATAAGCTCAGAAGCTATTGTGAGTCATTAGCTTAGTTAAAATCCAGATTCTCTAAAATTTTATCAAAATTAGAAGCTGTGGGTTAATTCTATCATCAGTGTTCATTCTGAGTAATCAATGGGATTCACAAGCCTATCCAAGAGATAGGCAAGCTCTGGAAGATCTCAGAGAGCTGATATCCAGCATTGTAAGGCTAATTTTACAATTTCAGTTCTTAATTTTCTATGTGAGTAGTATAGTTGTGATAATTGTTGAATCTCAGTGTTTAGTTGTTATAAGCTTGATTTCTGTTTCATTGATGTTAATTGATCATGATTTAGTGACTTTGTTTGATATTGAACTTGTTTGAATCATTTCTACTCAAGTTTGTTGAATCTGAATTGTGTAGTGTAGAAATAGAGCTTGATCTGTGATACAAAAGATTAGAGAGATTTGGCTGAGTATTTTGATTGAATTGATCTTAAGTAGTGATATATAATCTGTTTCAAGAGAAATAGAGTAGAATTTAGCCTGTTATATAGAGATCTTAGTGTTAACTGTGTGATACACTAGTGTTTGGCACAAGTTCTTTGATAGTGATTGGCTGTGATTTAGTAGTTTGTGCTTGTTCCTACATCTCACTTAGGCATAATTAGTATAGAATTGGCAATAAAATAGTAGGTTTATACAATAAAAGTAGAAATTAGTTTGAGATTCCATTTCTGCTCAGTATAGTTGGAATCTGTGTATGCATTCTTGCTCATTAGCTGCAAATTGTGATTGAGTTTATGATTTTTGAGTGTAATTTAGTCCAATATACACCTAGAATCTGTTTTAGATCATTAAAATTCACTTTAGTCAAAGTTTTCATAAAAATAGAAAAGTCAAAATTTTCAATAAATTGTAAACACAGCTAATTTCTTAGGCATATTCTAGCTTAATCTAGCTTCCTAAAAATAAATAAAAAATAAAAATAGAATATTTTCTAGGTAATCTATTAGTGTGTAAAAGAGAGAAAATCACAAAAATCATTTGCTCACTTTTATTTGGACCTCTATTTGTTGATTTGAACATCAGCATACACTAAGTCAGTGTATACTGACTCAATATATACTGAGTTGTCACANATATATATATATATATATATATATAAATATATATATATATATATATATATAAATATATATATATATATATATATATATATATATATATATATATATATATATATATATATATATATATATATATATATATATATATATATATATATATTGATCTTAAGTAGTGATATATAATCTGTTTCAAGAGAAATAGAGTAGAATTTAGCCTGTTATATAGAGATCTTAGTGTTAACTGTGTGATACACATGTGTTTGGCACAAGTTCTTTGATAGTGATTGGCTGTGATTCAGTAGTTTGTGCTTGTTCCTACATCTCACTTAGGCATAATTAGTATAGAATTGGCAATAAAATAGTAGGTTTATACAATAAAAGTAGAAATTAGTTTGAGATTCCATTTCTGCTCAGTATAGTTGGAATCTGTGTATGCATTCTTGCTCATTAGCTGCAAATTGTGATTGAGTTTATGATTTTTGAGTGTAATTTAGTCCAATATACACCTAGAATCTGTTTTAGATCATTGAAATTCACTTTAGTCAAAGTTTTCATAAAAATAGAAAAGTCAAAATTTTCAATAAATTGTAAACACAGCTAATTTCTTAGGCATATTCTAGCTTAATCTAGCTTCCTAAAAATAAATAAAAAATAAAAATAGAATATTTTCTAGGTAATCTATTAGTGTGTAAAAGAGAGAAAATCACAAAAATCATTTGCTCACTTTTATTTGGACCTCTATTTGTTGATTTGAACATCAGCATACACTAAGTCAGTGTATACTGACTCAATATATACTGAGTTGTCACAACCTTTTTCTTGGTCAAAATTAGTACTCAATTGGTGATAACAAATTAGGGCTTTTGTGATTTTTAGATTCTCTGGTTGGTGAACTTCATTTTGCCCCCATTAGTTTTTAGAATTCAGATTAATAGGAGTGCTTATTTTGATCTGCAAGTTAGTGCTTTTCAGTGTGATTGCTGAATTTTCTAGAATAGTGCATTTGTAGGTTTTAGCTTGTAATCTTGGTTTCATTGCTTATGTTGAGTTTCCATGATTGTGTTTGTGCTTCTCTTTTAGTCTCATGCTTATAGGTTTACTGTAGAGCTTATTTGTTCTTTTTGTTTGCTTATTAAACTTTCTTTTTACTGCTTGAGCTTGAATCTGCATACACTTAGGTCTGATTTTCATATATTTGAGTTCATTTGAGTAATAGCAACATTCAGTTTCCACTTAATACAATTTAGGTTCAAGTGCTTATAAATAAGCACTTGAATAAGCAGTTTATAAGCTCAATAAGCACTTCAGTGCTTATTTATCAAAAAATTTTTCTCACAGAATCTTTAGAATAATATTTTAGATTTTTCATAAAAAAATTCAGATTTATTTGAGTTGTTTTGCTATTTCTTTTGAATTTTTCTAGATTTTTAATCATTTTAAATCACTTTTAAATACAATTAAATCACAAAAAGACAAAAATATTTTCTGATTTTATTTTTAAAATTCATTTTCAGTTTAATAAGATTTTTATAAAATAATTTCGTAGAATAAATTTTTCATTTTAAATTTAGTTTGATTTTATTTTATTAAATAAAAACACAAAAATAGTTTTTAATTCATATTAAATAAATAAAAAGTCAAAAAAATATTTTTCTTTTTCTCAAAATTCTCTTTAGTTTTTTAAGATTTTTTAGAAATTTGTTTCACATTTTTAGGATTAATTTTTCAATAAGAGTCGCGTTTTATTTTGTACGTTACATTTTAAATTTCACGTTTGTATTTTCGTTTTTAGATTTTTGATCTGTGTGCATATATAGCTTGTACTTTGTGAATATTTCATCATTTCATTTTATTACTTGAATTTTAGTCTCACTATTTTCACTTTTACACCTTTCACAAACACGGTTTATCAATCACGATAAACAATTTTCTATTTAACCTTCGCACGGACACGACCCGGGTAATTTCTTATTCGTTGAGAAATTGCTTGGATATTATATACTATTCACAATACATCAAGTTTTTGGCGCCGCTGCCAGGGAAGGTTAAAGTAAATTTTGGTTTTCGTTTATGAAAAAAAATCGTTGTTTTTGAAAAACCTTCCTTGTATATATTTTCTTATAAAAAAAGTAAAAATAAAAAATATTAAACACTTTTCCTAAAGTGTTTACAAAATACCAAAAATATAATAAACATCCTCGGTCTTCCGTTGAAGGAGGGCGGTTGTAAACCAAATAAGTTCGAACGCAAAAGAAAAGAGATTGTGAAATTATTCGGTTTCGGATTACTTTAATTCTACAACCGACAACTTTGTTGCACGTAGATTTGAAGGAAATGATTTCGAGTGACGAATCGATCATAAAAAAATAACAAAACAAAATAAAAATACAAAAATATTGTGATTTTAAAGTTTTCTTTATATAAAAAACCAAAAATATTTTCTTTTCTAATTTTGTTTTTCTTTTTAATTTTTTATTTCTTTTTGGTGTATGAACACTCGTTCTTCATCGAACGATCTTCTTTCACCTCTTTCGGATCCCGAACGGATTATTCGACATAATCATCGGGTCGATTTTTCAAGTTTGAATAATTTTGACGACATAAACACGAACCGTGTTCATTTCTCAACCGTTGAGGAAATGAATAATAACGGTCAACACCCACCGGTGGGTGGTGCACAACAAAATGAGGATCCTCCGATAGGACCTCAACCGTTTTATGATTTGCGTCCAATGGAGGAACAACTCCAATCACCATTCAATGGTGTGAGGAGGGCCATTGTGATTCCCGACATTCAAGCAAATCAATTTGAGATCAATCACGGGTTACTCAATCTCATCACGAGTATCTCATTTCACGGTCTTGAGCACGAAGATCCTTATATTCACATAAGGAACTTCACCGACATTGCTGAAACAATAAATATTAATCAAGTTCCGTATGATGTTGTTAAGTTGAAATTGTTTCCTTTTTCCCACAAGGGGGCAGCCCGGACTTGGCTAGAAAAGGAACCACCGAACTCGATTCACACTTGGGGAGATTTAGCTTCCAAGTTTGTGAATCATTTCTATCCTCCTTCTAAAACTTCTAATCTTCGAACTCAAATCTTCCGTTTCCAACAAGCTTTTGATGAATCATTTAGTGAAGCTTGGGATAGATTTAAGGAGTTGTTGGAAAAATGTCCTAATCATGGTTTCTCACCCTTGCACCAGATTGATACTTTTTATAATGGGTTGTGTCATGCTGATCAAGATTCACTCAACTCTGCTGCGGGTGGAAACTTGTTAACTTGAAACATTCAAGAAGCTTTCACAAATAATTGAAAATAAAGCTAGAGTTAGAACTTCAAGATGTAAAACACAAGTTTCAAGTACTAATAGCAAAGCTAATGACGAAGTGATGAGTGTTCTTACAACTCTTACAAAACAAATTAGTCTTCTTGTCAAAGATAAAGAAAAACCTCATCAAACTGTCAATGTTGTGAATCAAAGTTGTGAAACATGTGGTGGTCCACATCCGTATTATGAGTGTCCGGAAACCCGTGCCTTTGCTCACGAGAGTGTGTATGCTACAAATATGGGTGGTAACGGTTACCAACCCCAAGGAGATCGGAATCTCCTTAGCTACCGCTCGAACAATTATCTTGGACCACCACCCGGCTTCAATAACCAACCGCAAAATCAAATTGTGCCACATCGAAATAATCATGTCAATCAAAATCAAAATCGGACAAATCATGGTTTTCAAAATCAAAACCAAGGGTTTAATCAAAATCGGGGTTTTCAAAACCAAGGGAATCATAACCAAGGCCCGAATCAAGGGAATTTTCATAATATTCCGCATCAAGGGAATTTTCAAAATAATGTTAATCATGGAAATCAAAATCATGAAAATTTTCAAAATCAAGGTTTTCATCAAAATAACCGAGGGCAAAATTTCAATAATCATAATCAAAATGTTGTTCCAAATCCGTCGCCCTCGGATGAGATTCTTAAGCTATGAAAACTCAAGAAATTTTGGCTAAGGAAATCCTTGATATTAAGAAGTCTTTAAATGATCGACCCTCGGGTTCGGGTACTAAATCTCTTCCAAGCAACACGATCGCTAACCCGAGGGGCGATGCTAAAGCGATCACGACACGAAGTGGTGTTTCATATGATGGACCTACGGCTCCGACTACCTCTTCTTCTCTCCCTTCCATGGTAGTCGACCGTGAACCCGAGGTGACAACGGATACGGAACTTCCTATTAATAACGGAAGGACCGAAAACATCCAACCTCCGGTTGTCCAACCGTCAAAAGAAAATGTGTCTAAAGGAAAGGAAAAAGTTACTTTTGAACAAGATGAACCAATTAAAACTAAACTTCCTTATCCTTCGCGTTTAAATGATCAAAAGCACCGTGAGTCAATGAACTACCAAAAGGAAAAATTTTATAAAATCTTTCAAGATCTTCGATTTGATTTGAGTCTCGCGGATGCCGTTGTTTTGATGCCAAAATTTGCTTCGATGATAAAAAATTTGTTGAATAACAAAGAACAATTGTTTGAAATGACAAAAACGCCTTTGAATGAAAATTGTTCCGCGGTTCTTCTTAAAAAGCTTCCCGAAAAGCTTGGAGATCCCGGCAAGTTCTTGATTCCGTGTAATTTTCCGGGGATGGTTCAATGCTTCGCCCTAGCCGATTTGGGTGCTAGCATTAACCTTATGCCTAAGTCGATGTGGAAGAAATTATCTCTTCCCGATCCTACTCCCACGTGCATGACCCTCGAGCTCGCCGATCGATCTACGTCTCATCCCATTGGAATAGCCGAGGATGTCATTGTTAATGTTGGAAAATTTCGTTTCCCTACCGATTTTGTGATTGTCGATTTTGATCCCGATCCAAGGGTTCCTCTCATTCTCGGTAGAGGTTTCCTAAGGACGGGTCGTGCTTTGATTGATGTTTATGATGAGGAGATCACTTTTGCGAGATGGTAATGAAGCCGTCACATTTAACTTGAATCAAACGTCGAGATACTCCTCTACTGATGATTGCATGACCGTTAACCGAATCGATATTATTGATGAAGTTTCGGAGGAGTATTCTCAAGAGCTTCTTAGTTTTTCTCATAACGTTTCAAGTGGCAATCCCACTTTTGATTCTTCCTCTACTAATAATTCTTCCTCTTCTTTTCCCGATGATAATTCTCCTTCTTCTCAACCTATTGTTGCCGACTCTTCCCCTTCCCTCACTCCGTTTGAGGGAAGTGATTTTTTTTGGAAGATGTCAATGCTTTTCTTGCTATCGACACACCGGATGTTGATGATTCTTACTACGATCCGGAGGGAGATATTCTTGTGCTTGAACAACTCTTGAATGAAGATCCTTTTTCTCCTCTCCCTCCGAAGAACATTTGTGTTGAAGAAGTTAAAGAAGTCAAAGAAGCCGAACCGACAAATGAAAAACCTCCCGAACCCGAGCTTAAAGAATTACCTTCTCATCTTGAGTACGCTTTCTTAGAAGGAACCAACAAATTTCCCGTTATCATTTCTAAATTCCTTCAAGATGAGGAGAAGATCCGTCTTTTAGATGTGCTTAAGAAGCATAAGAGTGCCATCGCTTGGCAAATTTTCGACATCAAAGGCATAGACCCTCGTTTTTGTACTCACAAGATTTTACTTGAAGATAATTACAAACCTTCCGTCCAACAACAACGACGGGTTAACCCAAAAATACATGAAGTCATTAAAAAAGAGGTTATCAAATTACTCGACGCTGGGATGATTTACCCCATTTCTGATAGTCCATGGGTTAGCCCGGTCCATTGTGTTCCAAAGAAAGGCGGTATTACCGTTGTGAAGAATGATGATAATGAGTTAATCCCCACACGTCTCGTCACCGGTTGGAGAGTGTGTATCGATTACCGCAAACTTAATGATGCGACTCGTAAAGACCATTTCCCGCTTCCTTTTATGGTTCAAATGCTCGAACGTCTTGCGGGAAATGAGTTCTATTGTTTTCTTGATGGTTTTTCCGGCTATTTTCAAATACCGATTGATCCACAAGATCAAGAGAAAACGACTTTTACGTGCCCTTATGGAACGTTTGCTTACCGACGAATGCCATTCGGCTTATGCAATGCTCCTGGAATGTTCCAAAGGTGCATGATGGCCATTTTTCATGATTTGATTGAGAAAACAATGGAAGTCTTTATGGATGATTTTTCGGTATATGGTGATTCTTTTACGTCTTGTCTCTCCCATTTAGAACAAATGCTCCAACGATGCGAACAAACTAATTTGGTTCTAAATTGGGAGAAATGTCACTTTATGGTTAAAGAGGGTATAGTCCTTGGCCATAAGATCTCTATGGCCGGGATTGAGGTTGATAGAGCTAAAGTCGATGTGATCGCAAAGCTACCTCATCCCACGACCGTCAAGGGAATTCGAAGTTTCCTCGGTCATGCCGGCTTTTACCGACGTTTTATTCAAGATTTTTCCAAGATAGCCCGACCTTTGACCCATCTTCTTGAAAAGGATGCTCCGTTTATCTTCTCAAATGAATGCATTGATGCATTTAATATTCTTAAGAAGAAGTTAACGGAAGCTCCTATCTTAGTTGCCCCCGATTGGGACTTGCCTTTTGAGCTCATGTGCGATGCTAGCGATTATGCTATTGGGGCGGTCTTGGGGCAACGAAAGAATAAATATTTTCAGCCGATACACTATGCAAGTAAAACAATGAATGACGCTCAATCTCATTACACGACTACCGAAAAAGAAATGTTAGCGGTCATATATGCCTTTGAAAAGTTTCAACCTTACCTTCTTTTGAAGAAGTGCATAGTGTATACGGATCATTCGGCTTTAAAGTACTTAATGAACAAACAAGATGCTAAACCAAGACTTATGCGATGGGTTCTCCTCTTTCAAGAATTCAATGTTGAAATTCGAGACAAGAAAGGAGCGGGGAACCTAGCCGCCGATCATTTGTCTAGACTCAAAAATCCTCATCAAAGTGTTCTCGAGAAAAAGGATATAAATGNAAACAAGATGCTAAACCAAGACTTATGCGATGGGTTCTCCTCTTTCAAGAATTCAATGTTGAAATTCGAGACAAGAAAGGAGCGGAGAACCTAGCCGCCGATCATTTGTCTAGACTCAAAAATCCTCATCAAAGTGTTCTCGAGAAAAAGGATATAAATGAATCATTTCCTCTTGAGACACTTGGGAGTGTATCACATAGTGATTCTAGTACCCCATGGTTCGCCGATTTTGCGAATTACCATGCGGGGAATTTCATAAGGAAAGGGATGTCGTCCCAGCAGAAAAAGAAATTCTTTAAGGATGTTAAGCATTATTATTGGGACGATCCCTACTTGTTTAAAGTATGTGCGGATCAAGTGATCCGGCGGTGCGTTCACGGCAAGGAAGCCGATGAAATTCTTATGGCATGCCACAATGGACCCACGGGGGGACATCATGGTGCCAACTTTACCGCAAAGAAAGTTTTTGATTCCGGCTTCTATTGGCCGACGATATACCGAGATGCACAAGATTTGGTGAAATCTTGTGACTCGTGCCAGCGACAAGGAAAAATTTTACAACGTGATGAGATGCCTCAAAACGCTATTCAAGTTTGTGAAATCTTTGATGTCTGGGGTATTGATTTTATGGGCCCATTCCCGTCTTCTCGAGGGAATAAGTACATACTTGTGGCAGTCGATTATTTGTCTAAATGGGTTGAAGCGAAAGCGCTCCCCACAAATGACGCCCGAGTTGTGGTTAAGTTCTTGAAAAACTTGTTTTCCCGATTTGGTACACCTCGTGCTATCATAAGTGATCGTGGTACTCATTTTTGTAATGATCAATTCGCTAAAGTCATGTCCAAATATGGAGTTACTCATCGTCTTAGTACCGCGTATCATCCGCAAACGAGCGGTCAAGTTGAGGTGTCCAATCGTGGTCTTAAGAGGATTTTAGAAAGAACCGTTGATGGAAATCGTGCTTCTTGGTCCGACAAGTTGGATGATGCATTATGGGCTTTCCGTACGGCTTACAAAACACCAATCGGATGTACTCCATATAAGCTTGTTTACGGAAAGACTTGTCATTTACCCATCGAGTTAGAGCATAAAGCATATTGGGCTTTGAAACATGTTAATTTTGACCTTAAGACCGCGGGTGATCATCGTAAAATACAATTAAATGAATTGGTTGAATTGCGTGATCAAGCTTATGAGAATTCTTTAATCTACAAAGAGAAAACAAAGAAGATACATGATGAAAAGATTAAGAATCGTGATTTTAATGTAGGAGACCGAGTCCTTCTTTTTAATTCTCGATTGAAGATTTTCTCGGGCAAGCTCAAAACCCGTTGGTCTGGACCGTTCACTATTACTCATGTGTTCCCTTATGGTACCGTCGAGTTATCTCAACCCGATGGTCCTAACTTTAAGGTGAACGGTCATAGGATCAAACATTACTTCGGAGGAGATATACCACCCATGGTAGTCCCGGATCTCCAAACTTTCCCTAAGGACAATTGAATTCGGGGATCGAGTCAAGCTATGTGACTCGGTGAACAAAAACAAAGCGCTTCGTGGGAGGCAACCCATGCTTATCCATTTTATTCTCTTTTCTATTTTCTAAAGTGACGTGAGGAGGGCCGACCTCTTCCATTCTTGTGTTTTCGTGGTTGTTTGTATTGTATATCGAGGAATTTCCCGAATTATGACGACTCTCGTGCTCGTTTTTCGTCTCATCATCACTCGAGTCTCATTCTTCATACTTTTGGAAATTCGTGTTATATCCTAATCTTATCGACTAACGTTATCTTTGGCATAATTAATAAACGGCCCTAGATTTTTGTTAGGATTACCCTTACCTTTGAAACATTGAGGACAATGTTTATCTTTAGTCTGGGGGGTTAATCTTCGATTCGATTGACCTTGCACTATCACCTTTGTCGTTTACTCTCGCAACTCCGTTTTTCCTAAAAAATGAAAAAAATTGAAAAATTTTGAAAAAATTGATGAAAAAATGATGAAAATGTTGTAAAAAAGCACAAAAAATGTGAAAAAGTTGAAAGTTATGTAAAAATAGAATAAGTGTTTTGACACCATGTTGACTTTCCAGCTGGCGAGAGTAGGAATAAAATTTTGACTTGATCCGGGCGTGTTGAGCCCTAGCTTGTTCCCTTAACCAATGATGATCACATAAGCTTGTGCTAGTTTTGTACACAAGGAGCTACTCTTTTGTTGGCTCCCGTACATTACTTTATACATGCGCAGTTTAAAAGCTTCCGCTAGTCTTTTACATAAGAAGCTAGAAAACGCGAATTCTTTTACTAGAGTTTGCAAGTTTCCGTAATTGACTTTATATATGCGTGGCTTGATTATCGGCTAAGTATTCGCGGATCTCATTATTTGAGATTTGTTAAAAAGGCGAAGAGCGAGAAATGATAGTGTTTACTTAGAAGTTAGATGCCATACGTGGAGTAGTGGTTCTCTTTAAAGCTCATCGAAGGTACTTGTGGTCTTTTGTTCCCATCAGCTTGTTTCACCCCATATCTTGTGTATAATAATTAAAGATGTCTCGGTTTTGATGAAATTTAGTTCTTTATCTTCTTAAGAGAATCTTTGCTTGAAAAATTGGGTACACATCAAGGATACACGCCAATTGTGTTGTATTGTATTGTATGTTGTATTGAGTTGTACGTATGTGGTTTCGGAGCTACCCGTTAAAGCCCGGTATTCGTTAGAACTAAGGTGCTCTAAGACTCCGGATTGAGATCGGACCTTGGATCCTACTTCTAAAGGCGGTAGGTCTTGGATTGAAACCGTGAAGGTTCGGAGTTGAAAAGTTACTAAGGCAAGAAAAAGAAAGAAAAAAATGAATGAAAAAAATATATATCAAGAAAAGTCAAAAAAAAAATGAAAAAAGTGAAAAATCAAAAGAAATAATAAGGATTTATGTTGAGATTTATGGATTATGAGATTAAGTGTTAAGACTAAAGTTGGTAGCACGTGAGGTGTATGCGAATGATCCTAGATCGGGCGCATGAGGTGCACGTGAAGGTACTCTCCAACTTATGTCTATTTCGATATATTCCAAAGTCTTTGTATATGTATCCAATATCTTTGATGTGGACCTCATTTTTCGAGCAAACCTTCTTAAGAGAAGATGACTAACTACTTAGCGTTGAGATTCTTGGTATCTTTATCGGACTAATTCATATTGGAACGAGAATATATGAAGCAATTCATTTCTCAACTTAATTTAAAAAATTCTAGATACACTAAGATTTGGGAACAAGGGGTTTTTAAACAAGTAACTACGATGAGTAGTATTGACATCTAACTTGTAAATAAACGGTGATCTCGTTCATAAGCTTAGTTTGGGGACTTGTAAAAAATCAAGGATGACGAATTTTATCCTTTTGGTCACTATTCTATGAATTGTGTTTCTACTCGATGAACCTTATAATTATCGCAAGATAATGAAAGTTAACATACCGTCATATGAATAAAGTGAAAATTACATAAATATTAGTGTAGAGTTAATAAATGGAATAAGATGGGTAAACGGGGCATTTTCGGGAATAAATGATTTTGAATCTCTTTTGAACATTCTTGCTACTTTTCAAAGTTAGTAGAAAGAGTTTCTAAATTATTTATCTCAAGAATGTGATGTGATTATATTGCGTGAGGACACGGCAGTACATTAGTCTGGGGGATTTTGATATGTGTGTAATTACACATACCTTTATACCTAAATATCGGACCAAAAAGACTAAAAACGTTAACAAATGCCAAAGATATATGTGTTTTTGCGTTTCTGATTGTGCTGGTACGGATATGAAAGAAATTGGACAAAAGAAAGCCAAAAACGACAAAACGTGCACGAGTTATGGAAAAAGTAGCAAAAGCCGAGGCCGGGGATGGATTTCTCGATTATTTTCCACATTTGAGCTCAAAATGACAAAACGAGTCCTTGAAGATTCATACATTGGCAAAACTAGCCCTTGGAGTTATGTTTGCAAAATTGGCAGAAGAGGCCCCTTGATTTTATCTTTTGGCAAGAATTACCCTTGAATCTTACATCTCATTTATACTAAACCTTAAACCCATTTTCACAGATAAAATCCCTGAGCCCAATCACCCTTAGCCCAAAACCCACTAACCGAGACCCAACCTTCCCATAAACCCATAACCCGGTTCACAAAAACAAAATAATATAAAAAACCCAAACGCGCCTTTATTTTTCCCCAATCCTTTTCCCAGTTTATGAACCCTAACTTCATTTGCTTCTAATTCCTCAAAATTAAACCTCGTATTAAAGGGCTTTTCAGTCAAATCAAGACCCTAACACCCTGTCAGCATTTGCCAGCAATTGAGGGCCACGTGGATGAATGTTAGTGGTTGGAACACGTTACCCCAAGGATTACAGGGCTATGATTGGTCAGAACATGTCATCAAGGGATATTCCAAGGAGATTCTAAGAAGATTCTAATTCCAGAAGGTTCTGAAGACGCTCCACCTCTTGCTATAAATAGGAGCCTTTGTGTACGATTGGAAGAGTTAGTCAGTTAGTAGTGAGTTTCAGTTTGTATTGTAGAGATAGCTTCTTTTGTAATCTCTTTTAAGCTTTCTGTAAACATTTAATGCTTTTAGTGTAATAAAGTTGAATTTCAGTTTAATACCAGCTACTTTTACTATTCAATCTCTCATTGTGTTTAGATTTCATAAGCTTACCTATCTCATAAGCTTTTACAAGCTTATGAGATTCTTTTGAACCAAGTTTACACATATTTTGATAAGCTTTCAGTTTAATGCAATAAAAATATAAAAAAAATCAGTTTAATAGTTGAAAAATAAAAAAATCGTTTTCATAAGCTCAAAATTAGCTTCTTATTAGTTTTAGATAACTCACATAAGCTCAGAAGCTATTGTGAGTCATTAGCTTAGTTAAAATCCAGATTCTCTAAAATTTTATCAAAATTAGAAGCTGTGGGTTAATTCTATCATCAGTGTTCATTCTGAGTAATCAATGGGATTCACAAGCCTATCCAAGAGATAGGCAAGCTCTGGAAGATCTCAGAGAGCTGATATCCAGCATTGTAAGGCTAATTTTACAATTTCAGTTCTTAATTTTCTATGTGAGTAGTATAGTTGTGATAATTGTTGAATCTCAGTGTTTAGTTGTTATAAGCTTGATTTCTGTTTCATTGATGTTAATTGATCATGATTTAGTGACTTTGTTTGATATTGAACTTGTTTGAATCATTTCTACTCAAGTTTGTTGAATCTGAATTGTGTAGTGTAGAAATAGAGCTTGATCTGTGATACAAAAGATTAGAGAGATTTGGCTGAGTATTTTGATTGAATTGATCTTAAGTAGTGATATATAATCTGTTTCAAGAGAAATAGAGTAGAATTTAGCCTGTTATATAGAGATCTTAGTGTTAACTGTGTGATACACTAGTGTTTGGCACAAGTTCTTTGATAGTGATTGGCTGTGATTTAGTAGTTTGTGCTTGTTCCTACATCTCACTTAGGCATAATTAGTATAGAATTGGCAATAAAATAGTAGGTTTATACAATAAAAGTAGAAATTAGTTTGAGATTCCATTTCTGCTCGGTATAATTGGAATCTGTGTATGCATTCTTGCTCATTAGCTGCAAATTGTGATTGAGTTTATGATTTTTGAGTGTAATTTAGTCCAATATACACCTAGAATTTGTTTTAGATCATTAAAATTCACTTTAGTCAAAGTTTTCATAAAAATAGAAAAGTCAAAATTTTCAACAAATTGTAAACACAACTAATTTCTTAGGCATATTCTAGCTTCATCTAGCTTCCTAAAAATAATTAAAAAAATAAAAATAGAATATTTTCTAGGTAATCTGTTAGTGTGTAAAAGAGAGAAAATCACAAAAATTATTTGCTCACTTTTATTTGGACCTCTATTTGTTGATTTGAACATCAGCATACACTGAGTCAGTGTATACTAACTCAGTATTTACTGAGTTGTCACAACCTTTTTCTTGGTCAAAATTAGTACTCAATTGGTGATAACAAATTAGGGCTTTTGTGATTTTTAGATTCTCTGGTTGGTGAACTTCATTTTGCCCCCATTAGTTTTTAGAATTCAGATTAATAGGAGTGCTTATTTTGATCTGCAAGTTAGTGCTTGTCAGTGTGATTGCTGAATTTTCTAGAATAGTGCATTTGTAGGTTTTAGCTTGTAATCTTGGTTTCATTACTTATGTTGAGTTTCCATGATTGTGTTTGTGCTTCTCTTTTAGTCTCATGCTTATAGGTTTACTATAGAGCTTATTTGTTCTTTTTGTTTGCTTATTAAACTTTCTTTTTACTGCTTGAGCTTGAATCTGCATACACTTAGGTCTGATTTTCATATATTTGAGTTCATTTGAGTAATAGCAACATTCAGTTTCCACTTAATACAATTTAGGTTCAAGTGCTTATAAATAAGCACTTGAATAAGCAGTTTATAAGCTCAATAAGCACTTCAGTGCTTATTTTTCAAAAAGTTTTTCTCACAGAATCTTTAGAATAATATTTTAGATTTTTCATAAAAAAATTCAGATTTATTTGAGTTGTTTTGCTATTTCTTTTGAATTTTTCTAGATTTTTAATCATTTTAAATCACTTTTAAATACAATTAAATCACAAAAAGACAAAAATATTTTCTGATTTTATTTTTAAAATTCATTTTCAGTTTAATAAGATTTTTAGAAAATAATTTTGTAGAATAAATTTTTCATTTTAAATTTAGTTTGATTTTCTTTTATTAAATAAAAACACAAAAATAGTTTTTAATTCATATGAAATAAATAAAAAGTCAAAAAAAAAAAATAATTTTCTTTTTCTCAAAATTCTTTTTAGTTGTTTAAGGTTTTTTAGAAATTTGTTTCACATTTTTAGGATTAATTTTCAATAAGAGTCGCGTTTTATTTTGTACGTTACATTTTAAATTTCACGTTTGTATTTCCGTTTTTAGATTTTAGATCTGTGTGCATATATAGCTTGTACTTTTTGAATATTTCATCATTTCATTTTATTACTTGAATTTTAGTCTCACTATTTTCACTTTTACACCTTTCACAAACACGGTTTATCAATCACGATAAACAATTTTCCATTTAACCTTCGCACGGACACACCCGGGTTTAATTGTCTTATCGTTGAGAAATGATTGATTTATATACTTATTCCACTCACTACCAGAAAACGACCCATGGTGACCACATGGTCGATTGAACAGCCACACACAAATATTTGTGGTGCTGGAAGGTAGGAAAATTGACAGCATTTAAGGTATAGTCACACATGAGCATTTCGAACTGTTGACCATAAGAAACTCTTGGCCACACAATGACCCCTTATGTGGACTATTACGTAAACTGGGTGATTTTGTCCAGATCATTTATCACAATGATTTGGAACGTGTGACAAAAGACAAGCTAACCTTTTGATGCCATATATGCGTCCACACCTAAACTTATAGTCACATATTGCCCTTCTGAATAGTATGACCAAATCATATATGGTCACACAAAAACAGTTTTTGTCACACATATAATTTAGTGTAGCTAACTTGTAGCCAACTCCAATACATATATCACACCGTGAACAGTTTGTCACACATTATCTATAGTGTAGCCAAAGCATGATTTGTGTGACTAAAGTTAACACAAGCCACACAAAAACCTAATTCATGTGCAATTGGAGATCAATAGTCCATACAATAATACACTATTCATAACTTTAAAGCATCCATATGGTCACACTTATTAACACTTTGGTGACTTTATGGCTAGTTATTAGAGACTTAAATACCACTCCCAAATACCAATGTTTGGTGACTAAATGTTACAAAGGCCACACAAAAAACAAAAATTCATGGGCAAGTGGTTTGATCAATAGTCACCACAAAATATCACATCTTCCACTTGACATAGCATTATGGTGACACTTATAACACTTTGATCACTTCTGATGGTTAGTTGTATGTGACATAAATGACTCCAAAAATCATGCTTTGTGGACACAATTGTTAGTAAACGGCCACACAAAACCAAATTCATGTGGCAATTGGAGGATTCAATAGTACCAACAGAATTACACATTCATGTAACTTTAAACATCATATCGGTCAACTTATTAACACTTTTGGTGACTTTATTGCGTAGTTATATGAGCTAATACACTCCCAATACCACGGTTTGGTGACTAATGTTACCAAAGGACCACACAAAAACAATTCATGTGGCAAGGGGTTATCAATAGTCACACAAATTCACATCCTTCACTTTACATAGCAGCTATGGTGACACTTATTAACACTTATTC
>LBNU01027682.1:43163-72543 GCA_014162995.1 Artemisia annua | reverse complement strand
ACCTGAAGATAAGAGTCCTGGCATCCATGAAATGAGGTCCTACACCTTCAACAAGAAATCGTTTGGGGTCGCATTTCCATCGCAAGGAAAAATCTACTTCATGAGATACGAAGAGACGATGAAGTTTGGGGACGAGACACTCAGGAAGATCCTACTTGG
This sequence comes from Artemisia annua, assembly GCA_014162995.1. Taxonomy (NCBI): domain Eukaryota; kingdom Viridiplantae; phylum Streptophyta; class Magnoliopsida; order Asterales; family Asteraceae; genus Artemisia; species Artemisia annua. Next base: position 72,384 of record LBNU01027682.1, on the reverse strand, counting down.
TCTTCAAGACAAGTTGAATAAGCACGAAGAAGGGTTGAATGTAGGCTGGGTGAATCGGGATACTCGTGAAGCTCGGAAATTCATCGCCGTCATCAAACAACGATTGAAATTCCGGCATCATGTTCGAACTCTGGAAAGCTTGATAGGAGCAAGGGAAGCAATACCGAACATCCTCACATACCACCGTCCTGATCAGCCTCCATTGTGATTCGTCACTTGGTATTCTTAATTTTTTACATCATTTTTCATGTTCCTTCATTTATAATGGTTTGTGCACACATAACAGTGCACAACCCGAACTTGTAAAGAAAGGACCCTGAGGTACGCATCAGTGCCTCAATCCTCATATAAGGAGCGAAGGCTTCTTACTTTTGAGTAATATCAATCAAATTTTCAAAATTGTTCATAATTCTACTCAAAAGAACAAGTATTCCCTCGAAAATTCAAAACCTTCAAAATATAATGCAACATTTGAGGGGGAGTACTTGAACAACATCTTTGCTAAAACAATCACGTTGTTCTTGTTCAATTCTCCCCGTAAGAGTCAAAACGACATATTTTAATCAAAAGTTTTCAAAAATAACATTTGATATGCTATTTTTAAGGGGGAGAAAAGTTAAAAAGTGATCAAAATATGAATAAAAGTTAAAGAATCTCATGTGAGCTCGACTCAGATATCACCCAAGAATTGACGGTACAACAAATGTTAGTAATCGAAAGGACTTGTCCGATAAGGACTTGTCTGAATAGATAGTACCATTTTCGAGAAACTCTTAGTAGATAAGTACTATGACGGGTCTAACTTCCTCTTTGAGGAATGTTAACAACATCAAGTTAGTTATTAGGGCTAGTTATCACCTAAAAGCTGATAATGGATCCCTTTAACTAGCGACGTAAACGTGTCCCTCGGGTACAAGTCTATTAAGAGTAGATCAATTCTAAAAGTGCCCACTCTACCCTGCATGTGCAAATTTATCTTAAACAATGACGAGCACATGTGAAGGGGGAGTATTTCTGAAAAAGTAAAACTCTCGAGGTGTTAACCAAATGTGTTTTATATTCATAAAACACTTCGAGAGATTTTCAGCAAATGGTTTTATGGCGACATGGAGTTATAAGGTGATTAAGGATAGGAAAATGTCCTATGATCCGCCAGAGCCGGAGGGATCTACCCAAGGACAACTCCCATAGTCTAGAAATAGAAGTCCTTAGGTATGATACAAAAGAAGGGGTATGAATGAAAGGGAAAGAAGGGGTTGAAGAATGAAAAAGAAATGAAAAGAAAAGGGTGAAAAGAAATGAGCCCTCCATATATTCAACCTTAGGGCAGACACCGGGTACACCTCATCTGCTACTGATTGTTACAAAAGTAACATCGGTATTGAAGATAAGACGTCATGGACCCAGTGACGCAATGCACTAAACCTTCTAGCCACTCAGGTATCTCTCAAAAGATACTTGTTTCATTCTCACGGGGAACCGGTATAATCTATCGACCTTCTCTTAGAGTTGGTTGATATTGAAACAGGAGACCCTGCCCCAATCTCCGCATAGGAAACCATAGGTGCACTAATCGAGTCTAGAGCCTCGAGATTCATCAAAGATCTCTTAGGAACACTTAGTTTTCTTACACTGGTTGTTCTACATCAATGGACACCAGTTGTAAATTATCGAGTCCTTCGCAGATCTTAGCAATCTGCCGAGAACGTTTATGAGAGGAATCACTTAGGTGTTTTCTCAATGATTGAACGGAAATCCTGCCAGGGTCAACATCAAACAGCCCTGACAGCAGGTCACTTCGGTAACTCCTTGTGGGTTACGCTTAGTGTGTTCGGTGACGTTCCATGTGCGTTCTACAGTCGCGGGGTGATCTCCAGCGGCTCACCTAATCGTTGGTGTACGTATGTATGTCAGTGTAAGCCCTCTCGGGGGCATCCGATTAGGAACGGCCTTGGCAAGGATTAGAAGGAGTCTTCACACTATGCTGTTGACGAATTCTAACTCCAAACCTGTAAGTGCCGGACGGTCTACAGTCGTAGGGTGATCTCGTACGACTCACCTAATCGTTGGGGTACTCCGGTATTTTCTGAGTTAGCTCCTTCGGGGGCATCCGATTAGGAACGGCCATGGTGAGGGGCAGAAGGAGTAACCACATTGCGAGGGTGAAAAATTCTGTTTCTCACTTGTAAGTGCCGGTTGTTTATCACTAACCATTTTCTTGCAGGAACTTCACCACCAACACCTGATTCCACATGCTCATACTTACGTCAAAGACTTCCCGAAAAGTTCTAAGTTATACAAAGTCAAAGAAAGATCAAAGTTTCTCAAAGTTAATGAAAGATTCAACGTCAACGGAATCTACAAAGTCTTAAGACAAAGATCTTACTTAATGATCGGGAATTACTTGAGTACAAGTCATAAAAGTTCAAAGACGTATGAGCATGTTGGAATGGCGTACCATCAAGTTGAGTCGAAGGAGTGACCAAAGGCAGATTACTACATCATATGCATCACTTCAACAACAAGGAACAAAGATTGAAGAGCAAAGAATTTTGTCTAATCTAACCGATTATGAGACGTCCAGCAATTGCCAAAGTTCAAGAGTAATGAAGATGACGTCAAGCAACCATTCACCATTGATGACCGACCCTTAGGGGGAGATTGTTAGGAACACGTTTCACGTCATCAAAGTGTCGGTCATTAGTTTATAATAGGTTGCTATATTAGACTTAGTATGTTTTACATTTAATCATTTTGATATGAAAGTTTATTATGTAATGTGACAACATATGGAAGTTCAAGGACTAATAGTGTAAAATAGTAGAAGCCTCTAGTGTCTCTTGGACTTCCTATTTAAACAATGTGTATGCCCTCATTAGGGCTTGTTGGTTCTCATGCAATATAAATATTATTCACATCAATATTAGAGTTCCTTCCATCTTCTTCTTCTAGTCTCTTCTTATCTATTCTAGTTATTGTATCTTTGGTTATTTATGCTAAACATGGTGACCTAACATGTGACGAAAGGTCATTTTTGGCGTAGTGTTATACTAAGTGGTGGTAGCTTGTGGGAAAGATTTGGGAAGGTTTAACCTAGTTTCCGGGAAGTTGTAACTTAGTTATGCTTTTGTGCGTAAGGGACTTGTACCTAAGCTCTAATGGGTTGTACTAGTGTCTAAGGGTGCTAAGATATCCTATTGTTCCTAAGGTAACTTATAAATAAGTCTTGAACACTTTTAAACTAGTTTAGATAAGAATATAGGGTTTAGTAAACACATAGGCCTAATTAGGGTTTATTAGGGTTTTGTGATGAGTTTAGTGTGTTAGATTGATAGATTACTTATTGTGGTATTGTTGTGATCTTATGCTTGATATACCAGAGGTTTACGGGGTGTGAATGTAGAGATTCTTGGCTTATGTGGATACGTGAGCAGGTCTAGGGAGTCATGCAAGTAATGAATGCACATAAAAAGCAAAATTTTACCTGTGATGAGATTTTGTAATGGGAATGATTGTGATGAGATTTTGTGGGCTGTTATAGTCTTACCCCCTTAGAAGAAATGTCGTCCTGAGATTTAGATGAACGTGAGAGTAGGGGATAGAATAAGTCGAGAAAGATAAGAGGAAAGAAAGGAGTTCTACAAACGGAGTAGGAAATGTTTGTACACATGCCAGATACTTGGACTCATTTGTTAATATCTCATTACTCACAAGTATAGGCGTCCCAATTCTTGTAAGCAAGAGCTTATAAATTCATGATCCATTTGATTTATAACTTTCTTCTTAAAATGAAAAAGCATCCTAACTCATTTTAATAGAATAGTTATCATAAATCATCCTTAAGTAGTATCGGCGAAAAATGGAGAGAATTTACCGCACTTAAGGAAATGTGGTATGGGAGTTTTTTGGAGACAAGTTCTAGCCATGGTGGAGACAAGTTCTAGCCACGGTGGAGACAAGTTCTAGCCACGGTGGAGACAAGTTCTAGCCATGGTGACCAATTTTACAATCTCCCTATTTAACCACTGATCACCTGGTAGTAACTCATGTTATGACTAGAGCGACGGACGTTAACCATCTCATTCTTGAAACTTTTGCAAGGCGAGATAGTATAATATCATAGTCGAATATAGTGATGATTAAAGTTCGGCATAGATATTCTTACAAGATCTAACTAATAGAATCTTGAAACATGACGAGAAATACAAGTTCTAACTCTTAGAACATTGTAGGACGAGGTAGGGAGAGCATATATAGTAGGAAAAATAGAGTGAAAAATGACGGAGGAACGAAAGGGTGAAAGGAAGTGGAAAACTGGATTTTATAGGAAAGAGTGAAGAGGAAGGAAAGAAGGCAATGGGTGAGATATGAAAGTATGTAGGGGTGGAAAATAACAAAAGAGTGGGAGAGTAGGAATATATGGAAGAGTAGGATTAAACGGTAGTGTAGGAAGACGGGAGAGTAAGATTTGAAATAGGAGACTGGGAAAAAGAGCGGGAGAATGAGAATTTGAACGGAAGGATGAGAAAAAGCGGGAGGATAAGATTAAACGGGAGAATAAGAGTATAGGATACTTGAAAGATGGTATCTTAATGGGATTAAAGATTTACTAGATTCCTTCAAAAAAAAAAATCCCCCTAAGGTTCTTCTAGTTTTCATAACTAGTCCTAAACTTCTAAGGGTGATATGTTTGATCTTTTTGGTGGAGAGGGTTCTAAAGAGGGAGAAGGGTTAGGTGATTTCTTATCTAGGGGTTTACTAGGAGTATCCTTATTCTTAGGTAAAGTTTCGGGTTTACTCTTTCGTCCTAAGTTGTCTATTACTACGAGTATCACTATTATTATAACTATTACTATTCCTAGGTACTTGAAACCGGATAAAGTAGCATCCATAGTTTCTTCTAAGTAGAATTCTTAATGTGTAACCTAAGAAATGTCAAATCCTAAGATGAAATCTAAAATCTTCGAATGTCATATTCTTAGTTATAACTAGTAACCTCAAATTCTAAGTCTGATTTATGAATTCTTAGGGTAGGCTCGGGATGTCCTAATGGTGTTCATTCCTAGGTATTTCTAAATCCTTAAAGTTTGTGGGAAAATATTAATATGGGAAAGGCACTTATGAGGCAAGGTCTAGGCAAACTATATCTTCAAAACGGTTTGTTCTTATGAGGTAAGAATTTGACTAGTGTTCCTATTTCGTTACTAGAATAGGTGTTTAAAGGCTTAAGGTTCTAAGTTGGTAGTTTTCTATCTAATCCTTTGTCATTCTTAAATTTCCTATTTCGTACCTAAAGGTTTTCTTATATCTAGTCTATTCTAATATCCTCGATATCAAGTAAGGTTCTTATCTTAAGATAAATCCTATCTTATAGGGGTGTCTTCCTAGTCTACAGATTTTTCCTTAGTTTGGTTTCTAACTTCCAAAATTTTCTATTTCTTATTTTCTATTTCCTTGATGATTCCTTAGAGTTAACCTATCTCTTTGATTCAAAGTATTCTATACCTAAGTTTACGTTTTCTAATGGCATCCTAAATTTATTTCTAATCCTCAAGTATGGGAATCCTAAAGAGTATAGTTCGGGTTTTACTAAGGGGAAAATTATTTCAGGAATCATAGTAATCAGAGGAAGTAAAGAGGAAAGAATGGGAATATGCTTGTATATGACTGTCATATACTTGCACATGGGGATAGTTAGGGGTAGATTCTCTAAATAGGGGAAAGATAGCTTAAGGAAAGCTAAGGAAGTAGTGGGGATTTAAGGATCAGAGGAGAAAGAATTCAGATCTCTATGATGTAGAATAAGAATTCTCATCATTGATAGGGGAAGTGTTTTTAGGGAATTCGGTTTTTACGAGGGAAGTTGTTATTTAAGAGTTTTGAGAATCTATAAATCTAAGGCATCGAGGTAGTTCATCCTAAATTCCTAGAGGCAAGGGTTTGAGTCAGGCTATAACAAGTACCTAACTTGTCATATCTTATGGGGTATATCTATATTCTTAGGGGTTACTATAGGGTTCGGGATGACCTAGGGTAATCAAGAAGAGGTATACCTAATCCTAGTTTAGTTAAATTATCCTGAATTGAGGGGCACTAGGTAGTATCTAAGGCACAACTTATTTTATTGACCTAGGGTAATCAAGAAGAGGTATACCTAATCCTAGAAGTATTACGGTATTAATTATCCTAAGGCAAAACTCCTTAAGGCATATAACTTAGGGATTTCTTCCGAGGTTTTCTTAAATCTAAGGGTTTGAGTTTGTGATGTTTCCTAAATTTGATTGATGACATTCCTTGTCATCTCAATCATCTTTTCTAAAGTACAAATCTTAAAACGGGCAAAAGCTATCTTATGGTGGTGTCTCATTTGATTTTTCTGTAATTTAGCAACCTTAAAACGGTTTTGTTGTAGGGTGTTTCTTAAATTACAATAATCAGGTCGGAAGCCTATGTTATTATTATCATGACCTTCTTCTATCTTCTCAAGAAGGTCAAGCAGAATTTCATCTAAGTTATTTAAAATATCCTCTATCTGTTCTTCCTGATTTTCTAAAGTTGTCCTAGTGGGATTTTCTCCAAGTTCATTTTTCCAAGATGATGTGGGAGGGTTTACTAAGTAACGTGTCGGTGCTAAATTGTAGGGTTGCCTAGGTTCATATCTGGGGGTATAGGTAGGGATAGGTTTCCTAGGTATATAAGGCTCTATAGGAAGAAAGAACCCGTGTGACTCAATTCTAGGGGAGGGAAATGGTGGATGTAATATATGGGGGAGTAATAGGTGATGCCTTAGCATAGAAATCTCTTAAATGTTTTAAGTGTGGGTTATCTATGAAAGGTGTAAAACCTAAGGGTGATGGTATATCTATATTATTCCTAGAGTCTTCTAAAGAATTGGAGAAATATGATTTAGAGGGATAATCTAGTACATTCGGAGAGGAAAGAGCAGTGTCCGGATGTAGACTAGATAAGACGGGAGTAGAATAGCGGGGAGTAGACATAACTATATAATAGTAGAAATACTGTAAATCATTTAGCAGTTAAGTAGTTAATTACTATACTAACCTTTACACGTATTGTTACGGAGGATGGCAGGGGCACTGAGGACTTTCTCGGGTTTATGAATAGTAGTTGTAGTTTAGGTTTTGACCTTGTTCTCTACAACTGAGGCTCTGATACCAATCTGTAACACCCTCATTTTCACGTTTCGCAGCGGATTTAGAGTTGGGGTATTATTTCATGCAATCACAGTTACAGTAATAGAAAACGACTCGAAAAGAGACGTTTTTAGAAAATAAGTTATCATTCATTAAAATATCAAAGTTTTTACAGTAAAAGGTTTACTTTTACTAATGTTGAGGTCCCAAAGTCTAGGTGAAAAATTATGTTTGAATGATAAACGGTTTGAATGTCCTCCGATTTCAGTGTCTCCTCCTGCCATAGCTCCGTATTGTAGTATACCTAGGATACATGCTTAAAAAGTCAATACTAGGTGTTGAGTGAGAGTCATGTGTTTAAATGTTAGTGAATACAAGTTCCACAGGGTTCAGTTGATAGACCCTTCAAGGAAAATGTAGTGTTTATGATAATTGTAATGCATTCTACAATTATCNAATTATGTTTGAATGATAAACGGTTTGAATGTCCTCCGATTTCAGTGTCTCCTCCTGCCATAGCTCCGTATTGTAGTATACCTAGGATACATGCTTAAAAAGTCAATACTAGGTGTTGAGTGAGAGTCATGTGTTTAAATGTTAGTGAATACAAGTTCCACAGGGTTCAGTTGATAGACCCTTCAAGGAAAATGTAGTGTTTATGATAATTGTAATGCATTCTACAATTATCATGAGTGGGGTATATTGCACTAAGCTCATGAAGCACACGTTAACAATCTGGGTCATGAGGTCTGCATACCAACCATGAGGGGACGAGAAGGATAACTTGCCAAAGTTAGTCCTTCGGAAGGTTCAAATATAATACTTATTGATATCCTCCAGAGAGAGGTAGTATCAACGGGAGTGGGAAAACTCCAATAGATCTATCAATTATATTCACATTCACTTGTGTAAAATATCACAAGCGATTAGATTCATGAATTTGGTTATGTAGTGGTGGCAGATAGTTTGCTAATGCAACAACCAAAGAAAAAGACTTGTATTCTATTTAAAGCACGTATCCCCCTCACAGGGTTTGTAAAGAATTTAGAAAGAGTTTAAAAGGTGTGAGGCTATGAAAACTCACCTGGGCTTAGGAAAATCTGATTGATGTAAAAAGTGACTCGGAAACTAGATTGCCTTACTCACGTATCCTAATGGTGTTGTAGGTGTGGATGTATGTCAAGCTTTAGTTATCTTATTCAAGTTTCTTAAGTAATCATTCTTAACGTTTTTAGTGTTTTAGTTATAACATAATACCATTTCTTAAGTAATCATTCTTAAGGTTTTTAGCGTTTTAGTTATAACATAACACCGTTCAGGCCACCACAATCCAGAAGTATAAGACTCCTCACATGAAGCTTCTTACTATTGTATTATGTTATCAACATAATATCGTTCAGGCCATCATAATTCAGAAGTTAATACTCCTCACATGAAGTTCCTTACTATTGAGTTATGTGTTTATTTGGAGTTTAATTATAACATAACATCGTTCGGGCCATCATAATTCAGAAGTATATGCAATAATCGTTTGAGGAGCCAGGACACTTTAAATCGTAAACCCAACAAACTCGTCAAAACGAAATATCCACGTGATACCCCTCACATGAAGCTCCCTAGTATTGTGTTATGCTTCTAACTTTAAATACTTTTACTTTATACCCTTATAGTTTAATATATTTACAAAATCTACCCTAGAATTATTAACTTATATTATTAACTATCTAGAATTGACGCAATTAGTCCCTATACTTATATATTTGAGGAAATGACAGAAATGACCCTTGGACTTATAAGTTATTAAAATTTACCATTTATACCCTTAACTTTATAACTTTTGCAAAACTAGTCCTTATAAGTTTATAATTACTTTACTTTCTATCCTAAGATTTTAGAACTTTGCAAAAAGGGTCCTTATACTTATAACTTCTAAGAAATGTCAAAAGTAGTCCCTAGACTTAATATTTCTAGAAAGTTACCATATATACCCCTATGCATGGAAAACTTTGCAAAACTAGTCCTAATTTCATGCAAACTATATTTTTATGAAACAAAAAGGTTTCCTAGCTTATTGTTAACTAATATTATCTTATCTAAGTTACCTAAACTAGCTTATAGCTTATGGAAAGGGATTATAGCATAAAACATATATTCGACTCATATTAGGGTTTGAAAATTCTAGTTTTTAGTGATCAAGGCTTAGGCAAAGGTTCTAAGGTGATCTAAGGAAACCTACAACTATCCTAGGACTGTAATAAAGCTAATAGATGCATGTATGAAAGCTTACGTGACCAAGAGAGGGCTAACGAGGGATCCTAGGGTTTTCTAGGGTTTCTCGATAGAAATGGGACTCGGCAAGGCCTCAAGGCTTATGGTACTCGACTCCTAGGACTTCTAGGGCTCTAATAATACTAATAACTGCAGAATATGTGAGGTGAAGTGAAGTGAAGGTGTGATTTGGGAAGGGATGAGGGTCGCGGGTATTTATAGGGTCGTGGGGGGTTTAGGTGTCAAACGGGGTGTTGTGGTGTCGAGGAGGTGGAGGGGTGAGTAAGCAAGGCTACTTGTGACTAATGGAGGCTATGGTGGTAGGCTAGGGTAGCTCTGGGGCGGCCTAGGGTGTTTGTGGTGGTAGTGAAGCCGTGGCCTAGAGGTGGTGACAAGTAGGCGCATCACCTAATTGCAAGGTGTGTGCTAGGGTTCTTGGTGATGAAAAGGAGGTGGGTAAGCAGCTAGGGTGTGCGCTTGAGGTCTTTGAGGTGCTTAGTATACTTAGTTTTAGGTTTAGGGTTAAGTTATGTTTAATTATGACATAGTTTTGCTTAGTGAGAGATTAGGGTCTAGCTTAGGGTTTAGTGCCTATATTAGGGTCGTATGAGTGTTTAGTGACTAATACTAGGTCCTAAGAAGCTTATACTAAGTGGTGGTGGCTTGTGGGATAGGTTTGGGAAGGTTTAACCTAGTTTCCGGGAAGTTATAACTTAGTTATGGTTTTGTGCTTAAGGGACTTGTACCTAAGCTCTAATGGGTTGTACTAGTGTCTAAGGATGCTAAGATATCCTATTGTTCCTAAGGTAACTTATACATTAGCCTTGAACACTTTCAAACTAGTTTAGATAAGCATATAGGGTTTAGTAAACACATAGGCCTAATTAGTGCTTAATTAGGGTTTATTAGGGTTTTGTAATGAGTTTAGTGTGTTAGATTGATAGATTACTTATTGTGGTGTTGTTGTGATCTTATGCTTGACATACCAGAGGTTTACGGGGTGTGAATGTAGAGATTAAAGGCTTGTGTGGATACGTGAGCAGGTCTATAGAGTCATGCAAGTAGTAAATGCACATAAAAAGCAAAATTTTACCTGTGAAATACCTACTATAGGTATTTGTAATGGGAATGATAGTATGAGATTTTGTGGGTTGTTATAGTTTATTAGCTATGAACTAAAAGATGATGAAGTTGAATGCTTTTTGTTTGGGATGAATTTATAAGCTGAAAATAAGAGGCTTGGGCAAGAAGTGCATGTACATATATAGTGTACTTGAAAGAGATTTAGTAGATGTTTTGGAACTTTTCCTCATCTTCGTGTATTTAGAGAAAAAATTGTTAAGGTTTGTATTAGGAACATGGTCGTGTATATTCGAATTGTGTAAAAATCATATAATATAGTGTTACAAATAACTTTGTATATTTTCATTGTTTTATAAATGAAAACATTCATTTATTTTGATTGTTAATGCCTTCAACATAAAATGGTACGTTTATATCTTATTTTTCGTTAATTAAGGATTGTGAGGTGCAGTAGGAGGTATCAGTGGTGACCTTGGTGGTGGAGGTATGTGCTGTAGGAGGCATCAGTGGTTGTAGGTGCTTAAGCAACGACGTGTGATGTGAGCAAACCATAGGTCCTATTAAACGGCGTTGAAAATCAAGGTGAATGAGTTTTTTCAATATTTGATATACTATATACATTCAGGATTTAGTTTCGATTTTAACTTTTGATTCCGTTTTTATAGGTGTGCTTTCTTCTTATAATTTAAGAGGACGCATAAGGCATCCTGATAATTATCTAACGAGAGATGGAAAAACATGCTTTGCTTATGTTAAAAGCTGTGTTCAAGATAGTGGTCCGGGATCTATTGGTGTGAATGTTGTAACTACGCCATATATTGTTGTTGATGGTCGTCCACAATGAGAACGCTCTGCTGTTAGGAACATCGAAAGAGGCAACGAAAATGGATGCTGATAAGGCTTCAGCTAATGTGCCATCCGCGAATGACACTGATTCTTATTACATTAAGCTCTAAATTATTGTATTAATTAAGGGTGATTGTTGTAAGAACACAAAAAAATGTGCTTCCATTTGAGTTTATTCGAGAGCCGTCTATTATCAAGGAATGTAATTTTAACTATTTTATAATATTTTATTTTGTGATAAACACCTTTAACATATAATTTCCAAAGTTTAATGACATTTTATGTATTGATTTTGGAAGTAGTCTTTAATAAGCAAATTTGTGTAAATTGTATCTTTAGATTTCATAACACTCGCGCATGTCTAAAGTACAAGTGAGCTGAGTAAAGCTTGATCCTATTATTAACCCCATAGGTATGATGCATTATACAACCACAATATAATCACAATATATAGAATACATGAAAGAATCTCTAACTGACCCTAAGCCCACAGACGGACTTGGGTCTAGCAAAGCTCGGATTAAAGCCAATATCTGGAAAACATGAAAAACTATAACTACTTTGATGTTGAAATCATCCAACGGCAGACTGCAACACTAAAAGCAACATAAATACTAAAGATTGTTGATTGACTATAGCTATTACCAATAGCAATATTGACTGTGGATTTTGTTTCTAAATTACAAACGGTTGTTTATATAGGATAGTTAGGATTTTTGGAAGGGATACGTTTTAGACGTTTGTTTATGAATTACAAACGTGAATTTGGAGGTACTAATTAGCGGTGTGATTGTATTAGCACAAACAATTGATGCAACGTGGATATGGATTTTGATTGGTGATGTATTTGTTTATGGGCACAAATAGTTGATGGAGAGGTGGAAACATGAAAAAATGAGAAAAATAAAAAATTAGGGTTGGAGAGATGACGGGGTGGCATAAAAGCAGTGGCTCATGGCACCCGATTAGGTTTTAGATCATACCTGCAATAATAATATATTGATTGATGTTAACCCCGTAGGTATGATATATTATTCAACCACAATATATAAAGAATACATGAAGGAAACCCTAACCGACCCTAAGCCTACAGACGGACTTGGGCATAGCCTAATTTATCATCAATTACATCCGAGGCTTTCTAGACCGGTACAAGAGCAAGTGAAGCTCGATTTGAGGCTCAGATAGCTTAAAAGCATCTATAGCATATTTATATATAACAATCTAATAAGAGAGTGTGCTCGATAATTCACGCAAAATTTAGATCACAAACACCCCAATCTTCCGGATATTAACCTTAAACTTTGACACAACATCCACATGGCAACGCTCGGGCTCCAAAACCTTGTTTTGAACTCAGGAAACCTTTACAGGAATTTGGAGGTCTTTACTTATGATCCTCTACCTTACCGAGAGAAAAAAAATGAGACTTTTAAGGACAATATAATTATCTTTGACGTCCCTTTTTCTCACCACTTTATCGATCAACTAACCCGTGTATGAACATCTCTGACCCCGTTCTTCACTTTCAGTGTTAGAAGCACATTTGTGAACCATTTTCGTATGTAGCATATCGTGTACTGTTATATCTCGAGATATATTTAGGAAAACATGTAATTATCTATAAAAAGAATTATCTATAAAAAGAATTACTGAAACAAAATTAGAAAAATGGAAAGTGTATGACTGGTTTTTGGGCCCATGATATTGACTATGGACACTTACAAACTGCGACCCACAAAACTGAGAAAGAGTACTATTTGATATTTACCTGGATTTACTTTTATCATATGTCACAATCCAATATGATTCACAAATCAAAATTTCAATGATCATTTCTTTCTACACTATCATCCTCACTAGTCACTAGTATGGTAAAACTTCTAGTTTCTTAGGTAGAATAAGAAAACAAAATTACTAGTGATGACAGATTATATGCTAAAGACATTTAAAGAGTAACATTAAGGATGGTTGTCTTTATTAAGGCAAATGAAATATAATAATTTTTCGTAACCAAATATCCAATGAATTGAAAAATATAAAACTCGTATTGTGATGAATAAATGGGGCAGTTGCACATATGTTACATCTAAAGTAAAACGATTATGCATATGACTATGAGATGTTTGATTTAAAGCATTACATTTTGTGCAATGAAGAACTTATACGAAATATAAATATGCAATTTGAAATGATTAGGAAACGCTACTTTATGTACCACAATTTGCGCTTAATCTATTCAATGATTGGGATGCAAATATGTGTAATTTACACAGAGAAATGATACATGGACCTAAAAATAGACCTAATTGTGGACCTAAAAACATGTGGCATGATCCTGATGGCTGCAGACAGGGACCCACTTATTTAACAACCCATCAGGATCATGCCACATGTGTTTAGGTCCACTTTTAGGTCTATTTTTAGGCCTATGTATCATTTCTCTTTACACAAACAGAAAAAGCATAGAAATATTTCAGATAATTTTGTTTTTTACTTAACTAACAAGTTACTTAGCTAAAGAGGGTTTTATACTCAATTTTTCAAATTTTATATAAAAATTGTTGGGGTTCGCAACAAAAACCTCCAAAGCATGTACAAAGTTTATTATATTTCTGATGACGCTTTCGCTAAGTTTCGTATACAAAGTGGTTCTCGGGCACAACTTAGTTTTATACTAGGTTCACTCCTCACGAAAAGAATAAAGAACACATAATCTTTAGAATGTGAAAGTATTACTCCGTATATATTTATGTTGTGTGTGATTTAATCGTTATAAAAATAGTGTCTTTTCCTTTTCAAATATACGTATGAGGATGGACTCGCAATCCGGTAACATTCTATCATTGTCATTTAATATTATTAAATGAATGAACCCCACTTTTAGTTGTATTTGTCTCCTAGTAGGAAGCCAGAAATAAGGCACTAAAAAAATTGCAGAGAAAGTTGTTTGGGGCGGCCATGCCAACATGCAATTGGAAAGTCAGAGAGACTAACTTTTCATACCGGTCCGATCGGGACCGGTGGATCATGCTTCTCCACTTTGTCAAGCCAACACTTGGTCAACACCTAAAATATTGATGCACATTATAAATCACCAGTCTATCGTCTTCATTATTACTCTTATAATATGATTTTGAACATTGGCGCAAGAGAGAATGTTTGTACGTAGTACGTACCGCACTAAAATGATAATAATAATAATAATAATAATAATAATAATAATAATAATAATAATAATAATAATAATAAATAAAAAATAAAAGAAAAAAAAAATAAAAATCTAGCTGTGTCTTTTTTAGCAGCTTTACATATATACTTAGATTCTAAATTCTAAACTCTCACGATTTATCACATCGGCATATGATTAACTCTAATGCGGAAGACACCAATGCGGAATATTGTTAATTTAACACTAATATCCTATGAACTCGATCAGTCATAATTATATATATACCGTGTCTTCAATTTAGACTTGATATGTATTCCACTCGTATCTCTACTACTTATAAAGGAAAAATGGTCAACCTTGAATTTTCAAGGTCAATGTTGAGTTTTTAATGTCAATGTTGAGTTTTCAATTCTTGAGTTTCAACCGGCTATTGATGGAAACGAGCTGCTATTGATGGAAACGAGCTGCTATTGATGGAAACTACAAATCAATTGAAATGTAATTAATACTCTTATTAAAACACCCCATTACTTAAAAGTACAATGATTTATTCACATTGTACAACAAATTAAAACACAAACCGGGTATGTTGAGTTTTCAATTGTTGAGTTTCATACAAATTAATTGAAATGTAATTAATACTCTTATTAAAACACCCCATTACTTAAAAGTACAATGATTTATTCACATTGTACAACCAATTAAAACACAAACCGGGTTGACCCGGGACGCTTCAAACCCGGTTTAATTTGACCCATTTCCGACCCAACATAACAAGTTGACCGGTTTAAATCGACCCATTTTTCAACCGAAACGGTTCAACCGGTTGAACCACCCGGGTCGAACCGGGTTTCAAAACATTATCCATTACTTAAAAGTATAATGATTTATTTACATTGTACAACCAATTGAACCGTTCCGGTCGAAAAATGGGTCGATTTAAACCGGGTCAACTTGCTAGGTTGGCTCGGAAATGGGTCAAATTAAACTGGGTCAACCCGTCAGGTTTGAAGCGTCCCGGGTCAACCCGGTTTGTGTTTTAATTTGACCAGTTTTCGACCCAACATAGCAAGTTGACCCGATTTAAATCAACCCATTTTTTGACCGGAATGGTTCAACCGGCTGAACCACCCAGGTCGAACCGGGTTTCAAAACATTATGTTTAATTCCCAAATCTTCAAACTTTTATTATTTTTCGTTTATAACCTATAAACTTTTTTTTTATCAATAAACTATCTATCGCCATAAAATCACGTTGCTATGCACGGGTATTCGTCTAGTTGTTTAAACAATGATTGGAATGTTAATTTCTGTCAATCTTGATAATATTATGAAGTAATAAAATCATTACTCCCTCCGTCCCATATTTATAGTCCATCTTTCCTTTTTCGGTCGTCTCAAAATAATTGTCCACTTCCATAAATAGATAGGGAATATAGATCAAATTTACCATATTACCTTAATTTGAGGTTATTATTACAAACTTTAAAAAAGTTAGAAATTAATTGGTTAAGGGTAAAACTGTCTTTGTGCAAAAAGTAAGAAAGAGAAAGTTGTAATAATGATGCTTTTCTTAAACTGTGTGTTTTTTGTCTGTGCACAATAATTTTAGGACGGAGGTAGAACTAGTTCACTACTATGTAAATTATAAATGCTTGCATAACAATGTCCAATTCATTATCTCATTCAATTGTTAGCGTACTAGGCATTTATTAGTTTTCACTGAAGTTATTGCGGAAAGAATATGGAATTGTTAGTTATACAATAATAGAGAGTTATGCATATCAGCATATAAGTAATACTACAATAGATTCTGTTGAAGCAAAGATCTGTTCCCCTTCCTTCTAGCGAGATCCCTAGTTATCTGCACAAGAGAACGCGCACGTTAGCTCGTCCCGGGTGTTATCCCAGGACCAAGCTCCGGCGTGAGAGTAAGTGTGTGTGTAAGGCCGAAAGGTATATGAATTAAATGAGAGTAAGTATGCGTGAGTGTGTGTTAGGTGTGAGTAATAAATATGGTTGGGGTATTTATACTACCCAACCTTGGTACCTGTGTGGGGTAGGGTGTCAGCCCACTTGTCCAATAGGTGCTGAGGTAAGCCTACCTTGTAGCGTAGGTGTCAGCCCACTTGTCTAGACAAAATCCCTGAAATCTCGGTGGCGGCGGTGCACGTGCGCCTGTCAAATCATTCGGGACTTTCAGTCAACATTATGCCCTCCGGCTTGTCCTGTCCTCCGGCACATCATCATTACGTCCGGTATGATTCCCTCCGGCATATACGTCAACAGATTCCTTTTCTAGTTTCTATGTTTGGTCGTTTTTGTTACCTTCTTAGTGTACGCATATGAAAACGCATTGTCCGTCCAATTGTAGACTTGCGTATTGAAGACCCGTAAATGCGCGTATGATCGAGAACAAAAGATTTAATAAACTTCCGTTTGTAAAAGTTATTTTCCTTTAAAACTAAAATAAAAACGAAAAATTAAGTCGTTCTTTTGCATTTTCGTATCGCTGATCCAGTGATGTTAGTTTTCCCCGAACACACTAAGAAGACACAGACGTTAGCCATCCTTTCTTCCGAGGTGCGTTTTATTTTCTTTTCCTCTTTTGTTATTACCTTCCTCCCTTCGGTTCTCCCTTCCTTCCTGCATCATGGACGCACCGCAACAAGTAGTGAATGAACCTATCGTTCCCAGACCTAAAAATATTAAAATAGGGGTGAAGTTTGATATGCACTTGCATAAATCCAAATTAACCCAATTGGAACTTGACACCATAATCGCCACTTATAACATTCCGTTAGAGTTACATCCTGTGCTTCCGGACCCCGGTATGACTATGGACAAACTGCCACAGGATAAAATTGGGGTGTACCCTCAGCAGTTGGATACCGGGGGAGTTAGGATTCCGTTTTCTTCCTTTTTGCTTGCCGTCATAAGGCATTTTAAGGTACATTTTTCGCAACTAGTGCCGATCGGGCTTAACCGCGTAACCCTCTTCGAGATTAGGTGCTATAGTTTAAACCTCACTCCCACCGTTTCGCTCTTCCGGGCATTCTATCGGTTATGTAAACAGGGTAATTGGTTTTCTTTTGAGAGTCGGACAGGCAAGAAGGCCAAAAAGTGTTTTATCGAGGTGATTTCTGGATTGAAGCACTGGAAGGAAAATTTTTTTGTTATAGACCGGAGGGCAATTCCGGACGCCATGGCTTGGAGACATAAGGACTCCAAGATTTCGGACGTCTTTCCTATCACTTACCCTGAGGACCCTGCGGAGGCCCTTAGTGCCACTTTGATCCGCCTTAGGAAACCCCTTCCTAGCCTTGTATGGATGGCCGGATTGTCCACCGTCTGGGAGGCTCCTAATAATGAGGTCATTTTAAGGGACGCCGAAGGGAACGGTAAAAACCAAGTCCTTCCTCCTTTTCATGTGCTTGTTTCTTGTGTTTTCTCTTATCATTTTTGTGTTTTGTTGTCCAGCTGTTACTATGGCCGAGTTCCTGGAATTACCCGATTGGGAGGGTACCTCCTTCAGTGTTGGGGAGGAGCTCCCTGCTGGTCATCAACGGCCAAACCGAACTACTCCGCCCCGACCGGCCGGTGAGGCCATGCCGTTGAAAGACCTTTTGATGAGGAAGGCAGAGAAGGCTGACGCGGACGTTTTGAAGGCCAAGGAGAAGAAAGAGCAGGAGGCTCGTAGGAGGTCGGCCCTGAAACGAGCTGGAGAGGGCTCGTCTGCAGCAGCGGCCAAACGAAGGAGGCAAACAGTTCTTGCCCCGGTCGCCGGGGAAGTGCCCGAGGTGGTCATTGATGCGGATCCCCTCAACGAGGCTCATCCCTCCGTCGAGCNTTTTGATGAGAAAGGCAGAGAAGGCTGACGCGGACGTTTTGAAGGCCAAGGAGAAGAAAGAGCAGGAGGCTCGTAGGAGGTCGGCCCTGAAACGAGCTGGAGAGGGCTCGTCTGCAGCAGCGGCCAAACGAAGGAGGCAAACAGTTCTTGCCCCGGTCGCCGGGGAAGTGCCCGAGGTGGTCATTGATGCGGATCCCCTCAACGAGGCTCATCCCTCCGTCGAGCCCAATGTAGATCTGGATGACATCGACCTTTTCTTGAACGAGGACGGAGGTGTCCAGGGAAACCAAGAGGGGAATGATGGGGAAAATGCCGCAGGGCATGAGGCTGGGGAGAATATGGCTGGAGATGGGGGTGGTTTGATTGGGCCGAGGGAGGCAGGAGGGAGCCGCCATGAGCGTTCGGTCTCTCCTCATATTCGTCCTGTGAACGAAGAAGCTCCGAGGGATTCACACCCCGCTGCATCTGATGGTAAGCCTCTTATCTTCCGTTCTGTCTGATTTTTCTCACAATGTTTTTCTGTTTTCCCTTCTCTCTTGTTTTTCTTGACGTGGATAATTTTTCTTTCATGACAGGTCATTCGGTCCAACGCTCCGGTCCTTCCAAGAGGCCCGTTATCAACGTCCTCTCAGATGCTGGTGCGTGATACACGTTTGTTGCGTCCTGAGGGTTTTACTTTATTGTTGTTACTTAGAGTTTACTTTTTTGTGGTTTACAGATCAGTCCGTGCAGCAGGCGGACCGCTTCGTTCCGGAGTGGTCCTTGAGGAATGATGTGCGGTTAAACTCGTACCGTGCCTGTCGAGAGTTGCTGGTTCACCTTCCTACCCCCGCGGAGCAGGCCGCCCTAGATGAGCTGGATAACATCGAGCTCGCCCGCCAAGGGTATGAATACCTCGGGTCAAGCACCGTGACCCAAGCTGAAATCCTCCGGAGGTTTCGCCACCTTAATGCAGATTATCGGGAATTAAGCTCGTTGCATGAGGGTTGTGCTGGGGCGGTGGAAAAGGCCGAGCAAGAGAGGGATGCTCAGGCGGACCGTTATGGGAAGCTGGAAGCCGATTTCAACGGCTTACAGTGGAGGTACGAGGCTGTGGCCGAGCGGGAGAAAGAGCTGTTCGAGGCCAGCAAAGGGTTTACTAGGGAGAGAGAGGTTTGGCTGGAGAAGAATGCTGAGCAAGCTGACCGGATCAACCAGCTGGAGGCTCAATTGGCCGCCTCACAAGATCAGGTAAACAAGCTTACCGTCGATAAGGCCGACTTGACTGCCCGTATTGCTCAGGAGGACATTGTTCGCCAAAATTTGATCAAGTCCCTTATTCCTACGGTCTTCCGACGACTCTCCGACAGTAGGGAGTACAAGCAGGCTCTGGCCAAACCGTTCAGCCTTGCATACTCGGCTGGATGGATGGAGGGTGTAAAGGTGGGTCGAACCGCGGATGAGGCTGAGAGAATTTACAGCTCCTCAAAAAAGGTTAATAGGGAAGCTCCAGCGGTCTGGAAGGCCGAATTTAACAAGGTTTTTACTTTGGAGTTTCCTTTCATCAAGAAGATTGCTGACTCTCATCGGCTTCCGTTGGGTGACTTGATGAATATCTTCCCCGACTCTCCGACACCCGTAGGCCTTTTGAGTGCTCCCAGTCCTACTGCTGAAGCTCCCCCCAGTCATACCGCAGAGAGGAATGTGAACGCCTCTTAGATTGTAATTACTTTAAGAACAATTTGAATGATGTACTTAATGAGCCTGCGTGCTCCGGAACAATGTTTGTAATTAATTTTGTCTTTGCTAATTTCATACCTTTTGTCCTGATTGGTTTCTTTACTTCTATGTATGTTCATTGCATCTTTCATATGTTAATTATTTTTCTGAAGTGACCTTATCGTTCGGGCATATAAAAATTGATTTGTTACTTCCGAAGCATTCGTGAACACTCGAATATCCGAAACAAAATTATCACTCGGGCATCCAAATTATTTTGGGCATCCGAAACGGTTATGACCGCTCGAGCATCCGAAGCGAAATTATCACTCGGGCATCCAAATTATTTTGGGCATCCGAAACGGTTATGACCGCTCGAGCATCCGAAGCGAAATTATCACTCGGGCATCCAAATTATTTTGGGCATCCGAAACGGTTATGACCGCTCGAGCATCCGAAGCGAAATTATCACTCGGGCATCCAAATTATTTTGGGCATCCGAAACGGTTATGACCGCTCGAGCATCCGAAGCGAAATTATCACTCGGGCATCCAAATTATTTTGGGCATCCGAAACGGTTATGACCGCTCGAGCATCCGAAGCGAAATTATCACTCGGGCATCCAAATTATTTTGGGCATCCGAAACGGTTATGACCGCTCGAGCATCCGAAGCGAAATTATCGCTCGAGAAAGTTTTTTCTTTTTTTTTTTCTTTTTAACATGTATATACCGATGGGGGCCAGCCATCGGTAATTTTGTTACACTTGATCTGTCGGAAAATTTCCCCTTCCCTTAACTTTGGGAGGAGTTTCATTCATTAATAATAGTACCTGAAATACATTACAAGAAAACGGAATTCTAATAATAACAACTTTATAAGAAACAGTTTCTGAGGTTTATGGCATGCCAAGCATTGGGAATTTCCCTGTCATCCATACTTTGCAACTTATAAGAGCCGTTGTCATATGCTTCCGTGATTCGGTACGGACCTTCCCACTTAGGTCCTAGCTTGCCTTGATTTTCCACCCGGCTGGCTTCGTTTCTCCGGTAAACAAAATCTCCCACTTTGAAGTTGACGGGGCGTACCCTTTGGTTGTAGTACTGCTCCACTTTGGATTTGTACTTAGCTTCTCGAATAGCCGCTGCCTCTCTCTTCTCTTGCAGGAGGTCCAGATTGAGACGTTGTTCTTCTTCATTGCGACTGAGTACCAACATCTGATCCTCCTCGTCCCGGTTTTCATCAAACAGCATTGTCCGGTGAGTGGGCATACCTATTTCAGCCGGGATGACGGCTTCACTGCCGTACGTTAGGCTAAATGGTGTTTCTCCGTTGCTTGTTTTGAGGGATGTTCGGTGAGCCCAGAGTACGTTAGGTAATTCATCGACCCAACCAGCACCTGCCCTTCCTAACCTAGTCTTTATCCCTTCCATCAAACTTCGGTTAGCCCGTTCAACTAGTCCGTTTGCTTGTGGATGGGCTACTGCGGTGTTCATTTGTCTGATATGCAGCTTTTCACACCATCCCTTGAATGGTTCCTTCACGAAGTTCGTTCCATTGTCTGTTACTATAACTCCCGGTAAACCGTATCGACAGATGATGTTTTCCCAAACGAACTTTTTTACATCTTTCCCGGTTGTTTTGGCCAGTGGTTTTGCTTCAATCCATTTGGTGAAATAATCAATGGCCACTATTACAAACTTGACTTTGCCAGGAGCATCTGGCAAAGGGCCCAATACATCCATCCCCCACTGGTAAAAAGGCCATGGGGACATGATGGAGGTGAGGAATGTTTTAGGGAGCTTTGGAACCGGAGCGTGTATCTGGCACGCGTCACATCTCCGTATTTCTTCTCTGGCGTCCTGGTGCATGGTTGGCCAATAATATCCCTGCCGCATTAACTTAGCCACCACTGACCTTGGTCCGGAATGCATTCCGCAGATTCCTTCATGCACTTCTCGGATAAGATAATTCGCTTGCACCGGTCCCACACAACGTAGCATGGGACTTAAGTATGACTTTTTGAAAAGAATTCCGTCCTCCACCATGTAATGAGGAATCTTCATTCGTAGACTTCTTGCTTCATTGTCGCTCTCCGGCCAGACCCCCTCTTCCAGACATCTGACGATGGGGGTCATCCAATTCGGCCCATCTTCCTCTACTATGGCGTTTACTTCGTCTTCTTCCGTAGAAGGCTTCGTTAGGACCTCCACTAAGATTTCCTTTGTGAGATGGTTGAAAGCTACGGAGGCTAGTTTACTCAGCACATCGGCCTTTTGATTTTGTGCTCGAGGAATGTTCTTTATCTTGAACCTTTTAAACATAGCAATGTACTGCCTTGCCTTTGCTAG
Source organism: Artemisia annua (assembly GCA_014162995.1). Lineage (NCBI taxonomy): Eukaryota > Viridiplantae > Streptophyta > Magnoliopsida > Asterales > Asteraceae > Artemisia > Artemisia annua. The sequence continues at coordinate 49,963 of LBNU01027682.1, read as the reverse complement.
ATAGCGGATCATGCTATCCGTTGTTGCCACAAAGTCTCCATTTATCTGACTAGCTACTAGCTTCGAGTCTACCCTCACATCTATCGCCTCTACTTTCATTTTTCGGGCAATTCGGAGACCAGCTAATAGAGCCTCGTACTCGGATGCATTGTTTGTGCTGGTGAAGTTTAGCCGTAGCGCGTATGTGAATTCCTCCTTGGAAGGACTGATTAAAACTAAACCTGCTCCAGCCCCTGTTTTGCTTGACGCTCCGTCAGTGTACAAAACCCATTCATTGGCCTCCGACAGCTCACAAATGCCCTTACTTTTCCTCGACGGTAACGTCGGCTTTTCTCCTACCGGGATTTCTGTAAGGAAATCTGCTAATACTTGCCCTTTGATTGCGCTTCGGGGTGTATACCCAACGTCATACGCCCCCAGCTCCACTGCGTATTTGGCGAGTTTTCCAGATGCCTCAGGTTTATTTAGTATCTGTCTGATTGGCTGATCTGTGATGACTTTTATGGGATGGGCTTCAAAATACCTTCGTAATCTTCGGGAGGTATGCAACAGACATACCGCCAGCTTTTCCATGGGAGAGTAATTTCTTTCGGCTTCATTCAAGGTTCGGCTAACATAATGAACTGGGAGTTGCCTTCCGGAGCGTTCAACGAGCAGTACCGAACTGACAGCCCCGGCTGAAACGGAGAGATATATGTACAGAACTTCTTGGCGTATGGGAGTAGTTAACGAAGGGAGTTCCAATATCAGTTTTTTCAGAGCCTGGAATGCTTCCTCAGCCCTTTCTGTCCATCGGTATTCTTCTTTGTTTTCTTTCGTGATGTTCTTGAGCGTTTCAAAGAAGGGGAGTGACTTTTCTGCCGAGCGGGACAAGAAACGGTTTAACGCTGCGAGCTTTCCACTGAGGCTTTGCATTTCTTTCAGCGTCTCCGGAGATTTCATTTCGGCAATAGCTTTAGTTTTCTTCGGGTTGGCTCTTATCCCCTCGGATGTAACCATGTATCCCAAGAACTGGCCCTCTTCTACCCCAAAAGAGCATTTTTTGGGGTTCAGCTTCATTTTGATACGCCGTAGATTGTCAAAAGTTTCCTCTATGTCTGCCAACATGGCCTTTTCAGATTTGCTCTTGATGACCATGTCATCTACGTACGCTTCCAAGTTCCTTCCTATCTGCGTTCCGAAAGCTGAATCTATCAACCGCTGGTAAGTTGCTCCGGCATTTTTCAATCCGAAAGGCATTTTAGTGTAGCAAAAGGTTCCCTGTTCTGTGTAAAATGCGGTCTTTTCTTCATCCTCTGGTGCCATCTGTATCTGGTGGTACCCTTTGTATGCATCCAGGAAACATTTATACTTGAAACCCATGACGGACTCGATCTTCCAGTCAATCTCCGGCAACGGGTAATAGTCCTTGGGGCATGAGGAGTTTAAGTTCTTAAAGTCTATGCACATCCTCCAGCTTCCGTCACATTTTTTGACTAAGACCGGATTTGATATCCAGGTGGGATACCGGACCGGCCTGACAATACCGGCTTTCACCCATTCTTGCACTTCTTTGGCTATTACCTGGTTCTTCTCCTGAGAAAATGTTCGTCTTTTCTGTGCCACCGGTGTGTCACCTATTTTTACATTGAGGTTATGTTGTGCTAGGTACCTGGGTACTCCGGTCATGTCTAACGGCTGCCAAGCGAACACATCCTTGTTTCTCCTCAGTATATCTATCAGCTCCTTCCGGCATTCTTTAGAGAATCCTGTTCCGATGGTAACTGGCTGATCTCTGTAGGCCGGGTGTATCCATACTTCCTCCGTGGGTAGGGCTATTTTTCCTTCATCAAGAGTTGTCTCGCTGGTTAATTCATCGTTGTCTACGGTCAGCAACTGTTCTTCCTCCCTCTTGCGGCATTCCAGTATAGTTGCTGCCCTTGTTACCAGCGTTGCGACTCCTCTCGGTGTGGGGAATTTCATCATAGCATGAAGGGTAGAAGGGACAGCCCTCAGCTCTCGCAACCCGCTCCTTCCTAAGATAATGTTATAAGGAGACACCGATCGTATGACCGAGAATTTCATTCTTGCCCTCCGGTATAAGCCATGGTCACCGAAGCATACTTCCAGCTCTATTTTCCCTAGCGGTTTAATGACTTCTCCTGAGAATCCTACCAATGGTGTCTGTGTCTTCTTCAGCTTTGCCCGTATCGCTGGACTTAGATTATTGAAACAGTGCTCGTACATAACCTCTACTGACGCACCCCCATCCACAAATATCCTACGGACCAGGTATCCTTCCACTTCTGCTTCAACTATGAGGGGTTCTTCAGCCAAATCACCCGGTAACACCGGTGGGAAGGTGATCGGGACCTGCATCCACGGTTCCTCCTGTTCCCTCTGTTTTCTTTTCACCGAGCCCACACTGCCGATGAAATTGATTACTTTCCCTTTTCCCCTATTCTCCTTCGGCGGATCCCTCCCCTGCTGCCTAACATTCCGTATTAGGTGGTCGAGCTTCCCGGACTCCAGTGCTACTTCCAATTGTTTTTTGAGCTGGTGACAATCATTAGTGAAATGCCCCTTCTCTCCATGGTAATCACAGTACCTGTCGGCATTTTCCTTGCTGGGCCTGCCGACCAATGGCGGCGGATGAGGGAGGCGGAGGTGGTGTTCCGTGGCCAAGATTTCTTTTGGCTGCTTCATTAATGCCATTAAGCTCGGCTTACGGTTGTCATGCCTCCAGGCCTCCCTATTCCGGGTATCATCTCTGTAAGGGGGGTCCTTCCTTGGAGGCACGTACGGGGAGTATGGTTCTTTAAACCGGTGGTCCCCTTTGCGGTCACTCCTTCTTCTTTCGGCATAAGATCCTCTGGCCCGATCAACTCTTGGAGGGAAAGTATTTTTCCTTCCGTATTCTTGCATCTCCCCTCTCGGTAGTTCCGTGCTTCGGAATGCTGCTTTTGACCTCACAAAATCATCTACCCGGGTGAACATCTCCTTGACAGTGCGGGGTACCTGCTCAGAAAAGCGCTCTGCGAGGTCTGGACATTTGTGCGCATTCATGAAAGAAGAGATGCGCATGACCTCCGGTACTCCCTGAATATAACTAGCTTCATCCGTCCATCTTTCTTTGAAATCCGGAAGCGTCTCATTGGCCCTTCGGGTTATCTTTGTAATCTCCGTTGGGTCCTTTATCCCTTTCTGTCTGAGGGAAAAACGGGTCAAGAATTGCTCCCTTAGTTCTTCCCAACTGTCTATGCTGCCAGGGTCCAAACGGCTGAACCAACTTTGTGCGGCGCCGTCGAGCGTCTGCTGAAACATTCGACACCACACGGGCATCGGCCATTCCCCTTGCTGCCCTGCTCCTGAAAATCGGGTGAGGTGCCCATCCGGATCAGATGCCCCGTCATACAATTTTAAATGCCCAGGCATGGTGTATTTCTTTCCAGTGTATTGTACTATTCGGCGGGTGAATGGCGATCGAGCGGCTTCTTTATAGGGTTTATCTAGCTCGTTATCTACTATCTCCGCTTCTTTGGCCTTGCCTTTTCTCGCTCCGTCATCTTCATCTCCAAAGTCGAGTCGTATCGGCTTTAGGAGGCTACCTCCCAGGGCGTTGTGCTTACTGATCATTTCCTTGAGGGTTGTTACCTGCTGGAGGATTGTGTCCTCCAGGCTAGGCGGTTCATTGTTGGTGTTAAGGTCTGTTTCGTTGTTGTTCGATCCCTCTCCCCCATCTTGATTAAGGGGAGTCCGGAAAGGAGGACCGGTCATCGTTTAGCCTGGGGTAGACTGAGCGACGGGTCCCACGGATGGCGCCAATTTGTTGAAGCAAAGATCCGTTCCCCTTCCTTCTAGCGAGATCCCTAGTTATCTGCACAAGAGAACGCGCACGTTAGCTCGTCCCGGGTGTTATCCCAGGACCAAGCTCCGGCGTGAGAGTAAGTGTGTGTGTAAGGCCGAAAGGTATATGAATTAAATGAGAGTAAGTATGCGTGAGTGTGTGTTAGGTGTGAGCAATAAATATGGTTGGGGTATTTATACTACCCAACCTTGGTACCTGTGTGGGGTAGGGTGTCAGCCCACTTGTCCAATGGGTGCTGAGGTAAGCCTACCTTGTAGCGTAGGTGTCAGCCCACTTGTCTAGACAAAATCCCTGAAATCTCGGTGGCGGCGGTGCACGTGCGCCTGTCAAATCACTCGGGACTTTCAGTCAACAGTATGCCATCCGGCTTGTCATGTCCTCCGGCACATCATCATTCCGTCCGGTATGATTCTCTCCGGCATATACGTCAACAGTCGGTTACTTAATTCTTTTATACAACACACGAAAAGAATAGAAGACTATGAAAGGCATATATGATGTGAGTTTCAAAATTTCCTTCCAAACTAGTTTTGCTTCAACTTCTATGACTTATTCAAGTTTTGTCATATATAATTGAGTAAATTACATGAATGGTCCCTGTTGTTTGACGAAAATTTCACCTACCGTCCCTCCAACTTAAAAGTTGCATGTATGGTCCCTGTTGCTGCCAAAGAATAACATGAATGGTCCCTCAGACTAACTTTCGTTAGTTTTTTCCGTTATTCCATTTGCACCGTTAGTCCTTTAACGACCGTTTGCAACAAACATTTGCACCGTTAGTCCTTTCATACGTTTTTGTCCTTTTTTATACGTTTTCGTCCAGTTTTATACGTTTTCGCCTATTTTCTTACGTTTTCATCCGTTTTTCTTGCGTGTTTGTCTGTTTTCTTAAGTTTTTTCCGTTTACATACGTTTTCGCCCAGTTTCTTACATTTCATCCGTTTTTCTTACATTTTTATCCGTTTTTCTTACGTTTTTCAGTTTTCATACGTTTTTGTCCNTTCTTACGTTTTCATCCGTTTTTCTTGCGTGTTTGTCTGTTTTCTTAAGTTTTTTCCGTTTACATACGTTTTCGCCCAGTTTCTTACATTTCATCCGTTTTTCTTACATTTTTATCCGTTTTTCTTACGTTTTTCAGTTTTCATACGTTTTTGTCCGTTTTCATACGTTTTCGTCCATTTTTATACGTTTTCGCCCAGTTTCTTACATTTTCATCCATTTTTCTTACGTTTTTGTCCTTTTTTCTTACGTTTTTCCAATTTTCATACGTTTTTTACGTTTACATAAGTTTTTATCCGTTTTTATACGTTTTGGCCTGTTTTCTTACATTTTCATCCGTTTTTATACGTTTGTATCCGTTTTCATCCATTTTTATACGTTTTCCTTACGTTTTTTTCCGTTTTTGTTAGTTTTTATACGGTTTGTGCGTTTTTCTTATGTTTTTGCCTAGTTTCTTACATTTTCGTCTATTTTTTTTACGTTTTTGTCTGTTTTTCTTACGTTTTTTCATTTTCAGACGCCTTTGTCCGTTTTTTCTTACATTTTTGTCCGTTTTTCTTACGTTTTTTTCCGTTTTCATATGTAAGAAAAACAGACAAAAACGTAAGAAAATGGGCGAAAACGTATAAAAACGGACGAAAGCGTATAAAAACAGACAAAAACATATGAAAAATGGAAAAACGTATGAAAACTGGAAAAACGTAAGAAAAACGAACAAAAACGTAAGAAAAACGGATGAAAATGTAAGAAACTGGGTGAAAACGTATGAAAACGGAAAAAACGTAAGAAAAACAAACAAACACGTAAGAAAAATGGGCGAAAACGTATAAAAACGGACGAAAACGTATAAAAACGGACAAAAATGTATTAAAGGACTAACGGTGCAAATGTTTGTTGCAAACGGTCGTTAAAGGACTAACGGTGCAAATGGAGTAACGGAAAAAACTAACGACAATTAGTCTGAGGGACCATTCATGTTATTCTTTGGCAGCGACAGGGACCATACATGCAACTTTTAAGTTTGAGGGACGGTAGGTGAAATTTTCGTCAAACCATAAGGACCATTCATGTAATTTACTCTATATAATTTGTTAATAATATTTTTCCCCTAATTTATTTGGATTGCTTATAATATGTTAATCTTAAGTTAAATAAAAAGTAAAGCATAAAAGTTACATACATATAAAGAAAAAAAGAAAGTTATATACATAAATAAGAAAACAATACCTAAAAATCAATTATTCAATTAAATTGGTAGAGTTTTCGATTCAACCATTTAAATCGGTTTTTCTTTTCCTTCCAAAATTGGTTCCTCGATAGCTAAATTGGTTTTCAGTTTAGCCAATCAGGCGAGTAAACATGTGTTTTAAAATATTGAGAAAAAGAAGTTAAATACTCCTAACATGTTTAATCTGATCGGGCTTCAAATTAATGTTTGGCCACCTCCACCAAGGCACCGATTACGAAAAAGGAGATAAAAAACAACGTTTTTTAAATATGACAAGTAATCAATAATGTGACCGACCACCACTAGTTAATACTTGTTGCTAAAAGATTTATCTATCAAATGGTTAATTTTATTCCTTATTTCGCGTGTTTTACTCGTATTACATGATACAAGAAAATAAATTTCATACTAAGAACCTTAAAAGAACAAAGGGATGTTTTCATTCTCAGAGAGGTGGGAGTGGGTGCCTGAAGGCACGTGAGTGATCCCTTCATCCACGAGAACACCGCCGCCGGCCTAGGCTTCACGCGCGGGATCGTTGTTTTACCAGAAAGTTTCACGCACGAGATGGATGTTTTTTTTTAATGTTGTTTTTTTTTTAAGGTTAGAGCCTTCAACGACTCTTTTTTTGGGGAGAAAGAGTATATATTTCTTGGTTGATTGAAGAAGCGTACACATAGAAAAAAAAAATCAGCTGCCAAAAAAAAAAAAAAAAAAAAAAAAAAA
>LBNU01027682.1:31805-42830 GCA_014162995.1 Artemisia annua | reverse complement strand
AATGAGGAAACACATTTTCGTCTCCGATTTGATCTTATGGAGCATATTCACGCTCAACAATTACCATACCTCGAGGTGGACGATGAAGACGATGAAGTTTAGTTTTTTAGAATTTTTAGTATTATGTAATGTTATTTTATGTTTTTTAGAAAATTTATGTAATGTTTTTATTTAAGTTTTAATGGAATTTTAGTTTTTTTTAATAATTTTAATGGAATTTAAAAAAGAAAAAAGAAAAAAAAAGAAAAAAAAAAGAAGTGAGTGAAGGGTGAGTGAAGTAATGCCTCTAAAAAAATGAGTGGGTGAAGGAAAAAGTGGGTGAATGGTGTGGCATAAGGGGATTGGTTGGGAGTGAGTGATGGTGGTGTGGTGGATGAACCACTTCCTCCCCCCTCATAAAAGTATCCGCGCGTTGCAACGACATACATCATGTAATTATTAATTTTTTTCTAACAATCTTTTCGATCACATGCTTTTTTTGTGATAATAATTTTAGGGTTTTGATAACAGCAGCCCTTAGGGTTGTTGTTAACACCTAATTTCCGAAATTCATGTTAAGACATTTCACAATGTCAAATAAAATCATCCAAAATCACTAACAACTTCCTATTATTTCGTACATACAAATTTAATTCGCTCTTCCTATTGGTCATATTAGCGATAAATGTGGAGCATGTTTCTGAATATGTGGAGAATTTTTGAAAAATTTGTTGTTAACAACAGCCGTTAGGGCTTTCGTTAGCATTTTCCATAATTTTATGCATTGCGAGAATATTAAGGAATAATTTTATCACAAACTATTTCATATTAAAATGTAAAGTGCATGTGCATCACGATGCAATGACGATAGCAAAACGGTAATTAGAGTATTAGGAGGTTGTGATGATTACTGTGAAATATACTTATTAATCAGTAGATGTTGTGTGACGTTTGTCACAATATTATAACATGTAAACATAGTGAATCTTTGTACTTTATATGTTTACACATTTTCACACTTTATAAATCATTTAAAAAGAATCTTTGTACGTTAACATGTACGATTTTTTTCAATCAATAAAAATCAAATTTATTAGTAAAATTATTAAGATTTCACTAAACTTGTATTAAAAATGTAAAACAAATACGTATGATGGTCAGTACTTTTTAAATATGCAATTTTTAAAATTTTTAAATCCATAACCAAACAAATATTTGGCATCGAACAAAAAAATTATTATTTAGTGTATTATTCATAGCATTAGTCATTTATACATGTTAAATATTATTATATTAATTTGTATTCTTTAAAAATAAGTCATTTAATAGAGAAAAAGAACTTTCTTCATCGTATAGACCAGTGTTTTGAAACCCGGGTCGACCCGGCCGGGTTAACCGGTTCCGCCAAATAAAGGGTTAAAAAAACCCGCGTTTTTAAAACCGGGTTAACCGGTTAGACCCGCCGGGTTTTGAGTGACCCGAGTCAACCCGGTTCTCGAAAACTGGGCGAGTTTCGTTTTTTCATTTTTTTTAATAAAACCCAGGTTGACCCGGATTGACCCGGCCGGTCGAACCGATTGACCCGGTCGAAAAAATAAAAAAATAATAAATTGAAAATCATGTTGACCCAGCGGTCGAACCGATCGAACCGGTTGACTTGGTGTCCGGTGACTTGACCGTGTCGATTTCAAACCCGGTTTTTAAAACATTGGTATAGATAATGTAGTAGATGCTAAACAAGCATCATTTTTATAATAGAATGGTTACTTGGTGCTATAGAAAATTAGCAAAATTAATTTTTTAACAACCATATTTGTCATCTTTAGCGTACATCGGTAAATATACACGACTTTTTCCATCTGACAAGTACTATGTTTAATTTGGAATAGACTACAAATATAACGATTAAGAAACTATTGGTTAGAAGCAATTACAAGTCTATCTGGATTTTCGATCAACGGTTTTTAAACACATTGTAAGGTATAAAGGTTTAAGCACAAACCAGTTATGCGTTTTAGGAAGTGTTTGGGAAAAATCACGTTTACAAAACCACATTTACAGGACCACGTTTACAAAAGGCATAGGACCACCTGCAGCTACAAAACATCATTTTGAAAGATATATAACGCAGATAATTGATTATTGAATTTTGTTTGCCAAACGCAAAAAATTGATTATTTGCGTTTTCAAAACGAAATAATCAAATAATCTATTTGAAATCGCAATCCCAAACACCCTCTTAATCAGTGAATCGTTAATGCATGCTTTTTTCAAATGTTGTTTTAGAGTTACAAAAAAGTTATTGAAAAGGGTTTATGATTGGAGCTAAAGTGATTTTTTCAGTGATGCAAAACAAGGCATACAAGGCCGATTAATCGTCGATTAGGTGCTATGAGGCCACCAACCTTTCCGATTTGTGTAAATCGGTCAAAAAACTCGGTCAACCTTGGTCAACGACGGTTAATGACGGTCAACGGTGGTCAAGCTTGTCCGGAACCTTCAAACCTTGCTAGAAATACACAAAACTCGCCGTAAAATTGTTTATAAGTTATACTTGTTGTTTATATATATTTCAAGATGTTTTTTTAAGAAAAATCTTGTTAGTAATACCTAAAATTTGCCGGCGATACCTAAAACTTGCCGAAAATACACAAAACTTGTCGAAAATGCCAATCCGATTAATCACCGATTAATCCCGNCGGAACCTTCAAACCTTGCTAGAAATACACAAAACTCGCCGTAAAATTGTTTATAAGTTATACTTGTTGTTTATATATATTTCAAGATGTTTTTTTAAGAAAAATCTTGTTAGTAATACCTAAAATTTGCCGGCGATACCTAAAACTTGCCGAAAATACACAAAACTTGTCGAAAATGCCAATCCGATTAATCACCGATTAATCCCGCCTAGACCGATTATAAGCTACAGGGGGGTCAACCGCCCGACTACCGATTCACGATTTGTGCAACCTTGGTTTTTTTCGCTATGGCTTGACAAACGTCAACCCTTCCTATAAACCATTTTATAAAATGTTACAAAAATGAAAATATTTCGCCCGTGCGTTACAACGGGTGCAACTATATTTATTTTGTATTTACGGAAAAAAGTTTAGGGTATGGTTATTAAATAGCAATAAACTTTTTCAAATGTACCAATTTAGTACGTGAATTCTTAAAAAATTCTATAGATGTAACGAACTTACATAAACTGTTTCCGATTTTTTGAAAATTCGTTACATTTACACAACTTTTTACAAATTCATGTACCAAAACGGGACAATGTAGAAAGTTCGTTGCTATCTTATGACCAAAACCCTAAAGTTTAAACAATGATATGTTTTTTCAAAAAATAAAATATTGTAAAACGATAATAAGGAAGTTGAAACAAAGAGTTTGATAAATAGAGGGCTTAATTTCTTGTAGATTATACTTACAAATGTGTTAAGGTTTAAAGGTTAATTTACAAATTTAGTAAAGTTAAGGGAGTGTTTGTGTTTATGATTTCCTGTAAGGTATTAAGGTTTAAGCGCAAACCAGTCATGCGTTATTAATCAGTGAGCGTTAATGCAAACTTTTCTCAAAAGCTATTTTGGAGTCATAACAAAGTTATTGAGAAGGGTTTATGAATGGAGTTAAGTGTTTCTTCTTCTTCTTCTTTTTATTTATTTATTTATTTATTTATTATTATTACTATTTTTGTTATGGCTTGACAATCGTCAATAGGGCTGTAAACGAACCGAACAATCACGAACGCAGCCTTGTTCATTTCATTTAATTTTAACCGGACAAATAAACGGACACGAACGCTTAAACGAACGAATTTTCTTGTTCATGTTCGTTTATTAAAAAATTGAGTTGTTCATGTTCATTTATGTTCGTTCAATAAGATACTAAATGAACATAAACGATCGAAGATAAATGAACATAGACAAACAAAAATAAACTCTATTAAATTATGCACAAGATATTGTTTTATAAGTGTTGTTTTGTCTAAACAAACCAATTCTAAAATTATACAATTTAAGATATGATATATGAACATAAATAATTAAATGAACATAAATGAACTTAACGAACGCATAATCGGACGTTCACGAACATAAATAAACGGACGCGAGTTTTGTTCATGTTCGTTCATTTAACTAAACGAACATTAAATCTTGTTCATGTTCGTTCATTTAATAAATAAACGAACATAAACGAACTTTTTACCGAACGGTTCATGAAATGTTCATTAAACGTTCAGTTCGTTTACAGCCCTAATCGTCAACCCTTTCTATAAACCTGTTTATAAATTGTTAAAAAAGCGAGCATATTTCATACGTGAGTTGTAACAGGTGTAAAAATATTTATTTTGTAGGTACGGGATAATGTTATAACAATAACATGTCTTTTCAAAAAATAAAATGTGTAAAACAATAATAAGGAAGATGATATGAAATAGGTAAAAGCATATAGTTTGATGGTTTTATGGGTTACTTTGTTTTATTAGTATTAAAAGTAGTTGAAATATAGAGTTTAATGAGTGTAATTAGGAGTAAATTATACTTAAATATGTGTCAAAGTTTAAAGCGTAATAAGTTTAAAGGTTTATTTTCAAATTTAGCAAAGTAAAAGGAGTGTTCTTTTCTAATTTCTTACAAAGATCACTGCAGATGAACAAGGCAATAATAGTTGGTAAATGTTATATTATAAATATCGTTGTCAGTATAATGTTTTAAAAAATTAGTCTTGATTAAGGGGGACAGATTGTAAAGATTGAAATGAAGTATCATAAGAATGGTGGTAATAAAGACACGCGTCTTATGTCTTGGTGTCAGCCAGTGTTGCCTAGGTAATTTACCGGGATATGCCTTCCTTGTTGGGTGGGGGGCTCGGTACCAAAAAGGTACACGGACTTGAGATGGTTCCGCCAAATACCATTTTTATTCGTCTTATGTCTTGGTGGCACCCCATCTATGGGTCCATTCTATTAGCATCACCCCTGATCCAAGCGTTGTTGGTGCTATTTGGTGAGAACTCTGTTGTTGCCAAGATCAAGTTGTAGGAGGTGTGGTTGTGTGTGTGGGATTTTGTTTTTGTAAGGTATATCTGTGTTTTAAGGAGTATATTTGAGTTGTGATATTGTTTGTTTTATTACACTATGTTATTAACGATGTTGATTACAAATAAAAAAAGCTGACGTAGCATTAAGTTAACAATAATAATCGTGACGAATATTACCACCGGCAACAAACCACAATGATGTTGTGCACAAAACACGTAGGCCCGTTCGTTGCTTTAGAAAGCCCCACAAAATAAATACTCCTTGCATTGCGCATGAAAGCTTGATATGACTCCTATATTTAGTATTCTATGCATTTTATTTAATTTATCATGTGACTTTTATTAATACTGCTTTAATTAAGTATGTTATCAAATATTGATGGTCCAGGTTTTTGCTTTAATTGCTTTGTGTGATGATTTCATCAACAACGTATTTAATTCAGATTTTTAATATTTGACAGGTTCATTTTTCGCGCATCTTTGCTAGCTTATAGCGACGAGACCAATACACATGTTTTTGGTGATCATTTGTACTCCCTCAGTCCTCATTAGGTCAAATGTTTTTGTTTGCTGGATGAAGTGTTTAGTGTGTTTAAGCTTTTTACCCTGCAAATTAGGCGATAGGTGAATAAGTAGGTGCTTTTTAAAGGCCTTTGTTCTAATCATCAAGGATTAATTTAAAAGTTATTGGGTTCATTTCAAAAAAATTCTAGAGTTAAAAAAAAAAAATAAAAAAAAATAATAATAATAAAAATAAAAAATCATTGAGTTCCTGTAAACCCTCGAGAACCCCCCTCTGTCCGCCCCTGTGTCCAAATAGGTCAGTAGAGTATCAAAGTTAGCGAGACATAGCTTATAAATGTTACTATGATTCTTAAAAGCCAACCCAGGCTACCAACTAGCCCAAAATCGTCAAAAGATTAAAGATGCTCTACTACGAGCCCAATAATGAAATTTGGTTGGCTGAGGAGGTGTTCAATGCTTTTCATTTTTAAAATTAATTAAATCATATTTATACAATTTAAATAAAGTTATAATATGCCACTTATGTGTGATATGTTGCAGCAAGATTTTAGCATCATCATCAAGTAAACCTGCTTCCAGAACAACGATTTGTTGATGCTCGTTACATATATAAAAGACATTCATAACTGGTACGGAGTATAATTTAATTTCATTGCGAGTATGGCGTGGAGAGAAAACAAATATATAAGACTGCCTAGAAATAAAATCGGTTAACACTGGTCTGATGTGTTTGTGACAATGAGGTATTGTTAAAGACAGGTTACCCTCTTCAAGATTGCTATGAGATACTCATAGTTCAATCAACTGACGCGCAAGCCAAGTTATAAATAAAAAAAACATGTATACAAAGACTTTATAGAAATGAAATCTTTCAATAGTGATAAATTTCAATGTTCGGATACTGTCCGGTCTACCTGCCAACTTCAGGAGGTTGGATAACTTTATATGGTTGACGGCCGGTTATTTTGGATCCCACATTGGTGGGATATTGAAAAGAATATAGTGTTTTGATTTTAGGGTGGCTCATTGTCATCCTTTTTTGTACGGAACCTTTTTTCTTTTTTATAAATTCACCGGGTATAAACCCTTTACCCAAAAAAAAAAAGAAAAAAAAAAGAATAAGCGTCGACCCTTTATTGATAGTAGTTTCCGAGTATAACCACACATCCGGTTAAGGCTTTCCACTTCGGTGGATCTTATAACCCAATTTTTTTTTTCTGTTCTTTTAGACAATAGGTTTCGTTAATAGTATTTTGACCCTTTTATGTTCCGCTATTGTGCAACTGCACCTAAGTATGCCCAGATCCATCCATCTTCGATACGAACCCCGACACTTAAAGCAGCTGCACCTGATATGTCCTGTCCCATCCGTCTTTGAAACGGACCTTTTCCAATCTGTTATGACTTATGATGGACCATCAAAGGGAATTAGCATAGCCCATTCTTATCAATCAGTTTAGAAAGTATGCATTAGACTTCAGTTTCAAACATCAAAACAGTGGGCACAAGTAACCAGTGCTTATGCATCCTGTATGAGCAAGTGACTAAAACAACTCCAGTATGCACAATACAGCCCCGGTTCATACTGTAAAGCCAAATAATCCCGATACACAATCCAAGTTATCAATTTGGTGTCCACGAACAAACAAATATATCAACTCGGAAGTTTTAAAGTTGGCGCGTGGTTGGTTACAGAACCCACATCGTGTATGTAGGAAAAACCAAATGATGGCTGGAATATCACCCTTGACAGGGCCAGGAATCCATTTTGGTTTTGCAGAATACACAACATAAGTTAGATTGTCCGTCCCAAGTTTTGATCTTGTCTGGAATCTTAAGTTATTGGCCCATTACGAGCCACAAAATTGAAAGCATGACTGGGAATGCATTGACTATATCAGTGTCTTCCTGCCATAAGTTCCTTCCAAAGGTTCCAACAGAAAGCGGAACTAAATTACCATGTTTATTATATCAGATACTTGCATACCTAAATGAAAAATAACTCTGGTTCTTGCTTCTGGTGATGTGGGACATATGAGCTGTTTTTTTAAAAATTTTAACACCTCTAGATAGGCTGATTGAAAGAGTCCTTTGAAGAGTCAGTTTTCTAATGCTCGTGAAATGAATGCATGATTGTATGGTTTGTCAGACCAGCCGATAGATCAACAGTTGGTAATTTAGAGTGGAAAATAGATGGGTTGGATATGACATGACAAAATGCGTAACAATATTGGTTTGAGATTGTTTAATCTATGAACACATGCAGTTTCTATCTTTTTCGTTCTATAACGTGTCAAATCGTTTGGAGGTGACTGTGAAATTTCACAACTCACACTAGAATTGTCGACTGGGTTATGGTTGAAAGAATATATGTAGACATCGGTTTTGGTTTGGTTTGGTTTGGGGTTTTTTTTTTTTTTTTTTTTTTTTTTTTTTTTTTNGTTGTAACTTTTTGGTCAAATTGTTGTTCTTCGGGATTCGGCGTATTATAGACAGTTTTAAGCCGATTGTAGAACTAAGGTGATGGAGTAAAATTGTTTATTTCCCGCTACCACGATTATACAGGAAAATGATTCGATACTTTGACTTTTGGACTACACATCTTATAAAAAAATAAAATAACTAAATTATAAAAGATTATTGTTGGGCTAAGAAGGGATCAACCTTGATCGAGTGAACAGCCCACACCACTAGAAGGTTGTGTCAGGCCTTCCTAGTCTCCATGAGGAGACAGGGTGCGGCCACATCATATGGCGACACAAAACACAGATGAGCCCACAGACACCGAGCCAAAGTTGCCCCTAGCTCTTAACCATCCAAATAACCTCAATGCTCCCACATGGGTCACAAGACCACGTTACTAGACTCGGCAGCTAGATGTGCCCAAATGGCCTGTAAAAGGAACATTTTGGTTTTATATTTTGTCAATGTGGGAAAATGGCTTCTGATATATAGTAGTTATAAACTTATAACTCCTCATGCACATGGCTTTCTAAATCTATCTTCTCTAAATACAATTTTCTAACACTCCAATATGATTTTTACCGCGAGATATGTATGGTTGTATGGGTTTTTGGACCGGGGCGGTAACTTAAGCGCTGGTTACATAAAGATTGGTTAGATGTGGCGTGATAAAACACGTAACTTTTAGCGTTGATTAGTTTGAGTTCGTTTAATCAAAGGAACACATTTTTTTAGTCTCTTTTGCTATATAACGTATCTAATAATTTATAGGTCAATGTAGAATTGTCAAAATACAACTTTCGACTTGATCAAGGGCTTAAGGCTGTTGAATCAAGTTCCTGTAAATTATATTTCTAGTTCCTCGGATTATATGTAAACATGGATTTTTTGTTTGGCTTTGAATTATGTTTGATGTTTAATGTAAAAACCAAACAATAGTTGATCTTTATAGAGATGTTAGAATTTTTCCTCTCGCACTAGGCTAAAAAGTTCAGCTTATGGGATTGAGCTGTCCTAAGTTCAATATCATAGAGAACCAACAAAGCACATATACTAAGAGAGAAATGGTGAAACAAGTACTGGCCAAAGAAATGGTTCTCATGATGAAGAAAATGCTTGAGAACCAAAGGCGTTTCACCCAACTGTAATCAGCAAGGAGGTTGTGGGTTCGAGTCGCATTGGAGACATTTGTCGTTAAAAAAAAATGCTTGAGAAAAGATAAGGTATAACAGGCACCGGCCAAATACGTACATTATATTGCTTTTCGATCGTCTAGTCCCACATCGTGTAGCGTCAGAATGATTTTAATGTATATAATGAACATAAGTCAACTTACAAACATGCTGGACTTTGTGACGCAAGTCTGTGACCTGATTGGGGGCATTAAAGTGGGTTCGAAGGGGGGGTCCTTTGAAACAGGATGACATTGTGGGGGCATTAATGTATATGATGAACATAAGTCAACTTACAAACATGCTGGACTTTGTGACGCAAGTCTGTGACCTGAGTGGGGGCATTAAAGTGGGTTCGAAGGGGGTCCTTTGAAACAGGACGACATTGTGAAGGTTGAAAATTAAAAATGTGAAAAATATTCAACAATATATGACTTACAATTAAAAAAAAAAAATGCAAAAGACGAAAAAATGTACTTTAAAAAAAAAAAAAAAAAAAAAAAAAAAAAAGGATAAAGCAAGCAATCTTATGAATGCACACCTTTCAAATTTGGTAAAAAAAAGTACAACAGTTGTCAACACTTTTCCTTAAAAAAAAGAGTTTAACCCATTAACAAGTATAGCAACATTTAATACAATCTTAACCACCCATATATGGTTAACACGTTTAAAGTAGATCCGTTTGGAAACCTTAATTCGCTGCAATAAAAGAGAATGTTTGTAAAGAAGAAAAACATCTCTTTCAATTAATGTGACTGTTGACGTATATGCCGGAGGGAATCATACCGGACGTAATGATGATGTGCCGGAGGACAGGACAAGCCGGAGGGCATACTGTTGACTGAAAGTCCCGAATGATTTGACAGGCGCACGTGCACCGCCGCCACCGAGATTTCAGGGATTTTGTCTAGACAAGTGGGCTGACACCTACGCTACAAGGTAGGCTTACCTCAGCACCTATTGGACAAGTGGGCTGACACCCTACCCCACACAGGTAACAAGGTTGGGTAGTATAAATACCCCAACCATATTTATTACTCACACCTAACACACACTCACGCATACTTACTCTCATTTAATTCATATACCTTTCGGCCTTGCACACACACTTACTCTCACGCCGGAGCTTGGTCCTGGGATAACACCCGGGACGAGCTAACGTGCGCGTTCTCTTGTGCAGATAACTAGGGATCTCGCTAGAAGGAAGGGGAACATATCTTTGCTTCAACAAATTGGCGCCATCCGTGGGACCCGTCGCTCAGTCTACCCCAGGCTAAACGATGACCGGTCCTCCTTTCCGGACTCCCCTTAATCAAGATGGGGGAGAGGGATCGCACAACAACGAAACAGACCTTAACACCAACAATGAACCGCCTAGCCTGGAGGACACAATCCTCCAGCAGGTAACAACCCTCAAGGAAATGATCAGTAAGCACAACGCCCTGGGAGGTAGTCTCCTAAAGCCGATACGACTCGACTTTGGAGATGAAGAAGACGGAGCGAGAAAAGGCAAGGCCAAGGAAGCGGAGATAGTAGATAACGAGTTAGATAAACCCTATAAAGAAGCCTCTCGGTCACCATTCACCCGCAGAATAGTACAATACACTGGAAAGAAATACACCATGCCTGGGCATTTAAAATTGTATGACGGGGCATCTGATCCGGACGGGCACCTCACCCGATTTTCAGGAGCAGGGCAGCAAGGGGAATGGCCGATGCCCGTGTGGTGTCGAATGTTTCAGCAGACACTCGACGGCGCCGCACAAAGTTGGTTCAGCCGTTTGGACCCTGGCAGCATAGACAGTTGGGAAGAACTAAGGGAGCAATTTTTGACTCGTTT
>LBNU01027682.1:9020-27604 GCA_014162995.1 Artemisia annua | reverse complement strand
GTGGCCTTCCGAGGTGCTTCAATCCGAGAAATTACCCGGGGCTGGATGAACACCGTTTTGGGCGCCCTTGCGGCTCGTGCGACTGGATCAAGGAAGGAAACAAGATTACCACTGTTCTAGCATAAGACCTGAGTGAGAAGTTGGCGCCGGCGTGCTGAAGAGCGAAAACGGTGGGAGTGAGCTTCAAAAGCTGATATGCACGCTTAATCTCAGAAGAGGGTTACAGCAGGGGTATAAGCCTGGAGCGCTCATACCTAACACACACTCACGCATACTTACTCTCATTTAATTCATATACCTTTCGGCCTTACACACACACTTACTCTCACGCCGGAGCTTGGTCCTGGGATAACACCCGGGACGAGCTAACGTGCGCGTTCTCTTGTGCAGATAACTAGGGATCTCGCTAGAAGGAAGGGGAACGGATCTTTGCTTCAACATAACGCGTGAAGAACTACAATAGCGATAAACGAATAGAGGTATAGGTGGTTTTCCTAAGCTTTCTAAGTGATAGAGATCTATACGTTTAGCAATAGAGATCTATACGGATTTAGTAGCAATAGAGATCTATATGGATTTAGTAGCCGCATGTGTATAGGGTTTGCCCATGTTTCTAAATATAAGGATTCATAACTAGTTTCTGTTAAGTTTTTTTACACGGCTTTAGCAGTTTCACGTATACATATTAACTTATGGTTTTAGGTACATGGACTTGTAACAATATACCTACAAACTTTTTCTTCATGTAGTACATAAACTCGCTTATGTTCATTGGCCCATAGTTTTCCGACATGCTTATATGCGTTTCTCACTTTACGTTTATATATGGGCTTTGTTATATACCACCCCCTTGTATATAGAATCATATATTCACATCGACTTGTATATTTCTTATATGCTTACATGTTCTCGTGCTATTATGGTTATGAGTTTTTAGTATGCATACGCTTTCATGCTTTTTTTATATGATTTTATCAGTATTTTTTGTTGTATTGTCTGCCTTTATATTCACAAACATGGGCGCACACGAACACATACATGATGTATTTTTTTTTTCTCACATAGTATATATCTACATACACTCTTGTCGATGTTTTTCTGGAAACAGTCTCCTTACTCTCGGTTAAGAGTGTGATTGTCTACATTTTACCTCCCTCATATCCTGCTCCAATCGAATGATGTATCATTGTTGTTGTATGCTTTAAGCTTACTTTGTTCTGCACCTTGTCACTCTATAGAAAACTAGTAATTGTATAAGTTTATCAATTTCTTTTTAGTGCACACAAATTTAATAAGTCTATGAGATAACAAAAATGTGGTAAAAAAAAGGTGGGCCGAACTTCTAACTTAAAGAAGTGTAATTTAAACACCCCTTAAACCATATGCAAATATGATTTAAGGTAATTCAATTTGTAAGTTGTTACTATTTCTAGCTTAATTATCAAAAATGTATATAACTTATCACTTTTTTAATTGTGTGTAGTATTTTTAATTTTTTTGCTATTATGTACCTTAAACTTTTGAATTTTGACTTTTATATGTATTTTGTTCATGTAAAATAACCATTTTACCCTTCATTGTACTATAAACTTTTGATTTTCAACATTTGTATGTATTTGCTCATGTAAAATGAGCATTTTACCCTTATACTTTGTAACCACTATGTTCACATCGAAAGGTAAAATGGTCATTTTTCATAAATAAAATAGACACAAAAGTCTAAATTCAAAAGTTTAGAGTATATAATAGCAAAAGAATAAGAAGGCAACGCACAAGGCACAATTAGAAAAAGTGACAAGTTAAATATATTCCTAAGTAATTATCCGTTTGGAAAAGAATAGCCTAGTGATGATGTGTATTCACATTTGTATGTATTTGCTCATGTAAAATGAGCATTTTACCCTTATACTTTGTAACCACTATGTTCACATCGAAAGGTAAAATGGTCATTTTTCATAAATAAAATAGACACAAAAGTTTAAATTCAAAAGTTTAGAGTATATAATAGCAAAAGAATAAGAAGGCAACGCACAAGGCACAATTAGAAAAAGTGACAAGTTAAATATATTCCTAAGTAATTATCCGTTTGGAAAATAATAGCCTAGTGATGATGTGTATTCGTTTTGTGAGTAATTTAGTGCGAGTAACTACTAACTGATATTACCTTTCTGCACAATAATTTTTTATACATCGCAACTAAACTATAAGTTCAAATTAAAAAAATAATTTTCTTAGATAACAAAAAAATCACAAATTTGTCTTCTAAAAATAGCTTTAAATATTTTATTTTCTAGTTTTCATCATTGTCACCATTAATTAAGAACGTAACATTCAATTCAAAGGAGCAAATCGGAAGATATGATGGTCCAACCAAAAATGGACTATATTTCAAAGAGTTGGTCCCTTTTGTGTGTTTGAATTACTAGATATGTAATTTGATTATTTTCCGGCTTTCGCCCTTCAAACAATAAATACAAGTCTAAATAATTTGTCTAATTATTAATCACAATCCCTTTTTAATCCACACTTAAATCACAAATTTATATCACTTAGCAAACACTAATAAACTACTCGCTACGCATACCAACTAAAATAATAAACACAAATAATCAACAAACATAAGCATAACTAAATATTTAAACTAAAAATTGAAAAAAGAAAGAAAGTAGAACCCGATATAAGAGATGAGACGAAATTAACCACTTGATCTTATAAACTAAACAAACTATAAAGTTTAATTCTTTAAAAGCTTTAATAAAACAAAATAGTTAATAAAGTTTGTGACTTTATTAACTAATTAGCTTATTAAGACTAAAAAGTAATAAACTTTATTGATAAACTAGCTTATAAGACCCTTAAGCTCCGGCCTTAGCGGTAGAAATGATGAGAAACAAAGAAAAATCAAAACTTTATTAGGATTAAGCAATAATAGTGGCCAAATAAGCTATGAAAGAGCTTATTGGTTGATAAAACTACAAACTTTATTATTAAAAACCTAATAAAAAGCTAAAATATTGAAACTTTATGATGAAAATTTAATAGATCTAAGAGATTAAGCTATTTTTAGAAGAAAAATCTAATAAAGTTGCAAACTTTATGATAAAAACCTAATAGATCTATGATAATAAGCTAAGTTTATAATAAAAACTAATAAATTTGCAAACTTTTTAAGAAATTAGTATTAAAACTACTAGATCTATTAAAATAAATAATGGATGACTTTTAATAAAAGAAAAACTAATAAAAATAAAATATTTTTGATTTTTTTATAAAGTAATTTGTAAAACAAATAATAGATCTAAGTTTATAAAAGCTTTTTAAAACAAAATAGTAAAAGAGTGTTTATTAATTGAGCTAGATCTAAATAAACTTCTAAAAACTATTAAGCAAAACTAGATTTTTAGATGAAAGAAAAATAAAATAAAAAAAAGAGATTAGAAGAAAAAGTAGATTAAGCTAAGTTGGATGATTAAGAGAAAACATAATCTTCATAAAACAATAAAAAGTTTAATACAATAAGCACTTGAAAAAGTTATTAATAAGCTAAAAACTATTACAACTTTATAAAATAAATTCTATTATTACACTACCACTAAAAACTACTATCAATAAACTAATAAAAATGTGTGTGTGAGGAATATTGAGGAGAGAATAATGAATGGCGTTGGATCATGTGCAATTTATAGCCAATAATGAGGAGTCTCCTTCAATGAATTTGGCGTATGTAACGTCCCAATACACCAATCACCTCAGCCAATTCTCGAACATTCCGCCAGCTTATCATATGCTTCGTCATTTCCACCACGTGGCATGTTGTAATAGGCTGCTTGAGGTATAGTGAGGTCCGCGAGTGGGTGTGATGGCAGCAGAGATGTACACGCGCCTCTTAGATAAATTTAGTAGCTTGGATGATACGCACCTAGCAAATCCATGAAATCATTTCATTTCTTATTTTGTCGCTAGCATCGAATTGCTTTATCTTTTCTTCAGTCGTGACACAACAGTCAACACGTGTGAGCAATATCAATAAATATCTTCATTTTAATATCATTCTTCCTTGGTCCATATGCCATATTATCCACTGGTCTTCATTTCCCTTTATTTTGTTTCCAACACAAAAGAGGATCACGTGCCTGGTAACTTCATTTCTTTTTCATTTCGCTGCTCTTCGTCTTCGATAACTCTTATTTTTTTTCTTTTGTCGTTTGCGATGAGATGGGACAAAGACTCACATGGCTTCCATTTTTTTTTTCTTTCTTTTTGGCGTTTATTCCCAATAGGAGCAGATCACCATTTCTTCATTTTGTTGCATGGACTCATGGGAGCATTGGTCACGTGGCAAGTGGCGTAGCCAGGATTTCACTTAAGGGTAGGCCGAGATGTACCATAAAACAATAATGCAACCGATCATCATTTGTATAAGATAGATGGTAAACAACTTAGCTGATAGTTGTTATATGAATTTACCTTTGGTTGAGCCAAAATGACATTAATTTGTCTAACTTATAATGGACCAATACAAATACTAGTACAATATACATTATTACATATCTCTATGGGTGGGCCATGGCCCACCAAGGAACCCATGTAGCTACGCCCCTGCACGTGGCCTTTATTTTATAAATGGTCTTCCATTAGTTGAGGGCCTGGTCGGATGGATCTGCTGGGCTGATTCTCCTTGGGCCAGATTTGTGCATTGGGCTGAGATATGTTGGCTTCTCTTTTAGGCTTCCACTATATTATTTTCGGGCTACATTTAATCTCTTAAAATTTATTCTTTTGCCTCGATGCTCAAAACAAAATTATCGTTGATCCCGTAATTTCGTACTCTTTCCAATCTCGTGCTCGTTTTGTCAGGTTTTCTTTGATTTTTGTCCACTTTTCAAAATATCAATACCTGCACAATCACAAACACAAAAACAAGCATATATATGGCATTTATTTATCGGTTTTTGGTCTTTTTGGCCCGTTAAATTAGGTAAAAGGTATGTGTAATTTAACAAATACCAAACCCATCTACATCGTCAGATTGATGTGGCCCAATCATTGAGGTGTGTTGATTGTGATAATGATATAGCGTGTATTGTTCCTGGCAATCCACCCTCCTTCATTATCCCATTCAACACGAGTCCTAGTACTCACATGCTTTTCTAGAATCGATATACTTGGCACACCATGGTACTTTGAGCTTCCCCTCGAAAACCCATTCCTATGTCATTGTCATTTGCAATGGGTTTGCCGCAAACTTTTGCACATATTTCGTCTACATGGCAATGGGATTTCGAGTGAAGGCTCAAAGTACCAAAGTGTGTCCACTTGCATATGCCCCGTTGTTGTTTTATGCGTGTTTGTTTAGTAAGTAAAATATTTAGTTTATAGTCAAAGTGTGCACGTAAGATCGTACGATCTTACGTGTAAACTCGCGAGTTTGACAGCCTTGAAGTTGTCATTCAATTAAGACCGGCGTATCGTAACCAATTTTCTTCAAATTCTTTGATTCATTCAAATAATTTTAAAAACTCTTGAAAACATCACTATTTTTTTTCGTAGAAAAAAAGAAAGAAAGAAAAGAAGCTTCGGTATTTACAACTTAGATTTAGTAAACAGTCAAAATCAGAACTGAAACATTATGTCAAATAATTCGCTTAGTTTTGCTACAAATTAGAGCGATGAAATGGTTAAAAATGTTGATGTTGCAGTTATAAATATACGTACATGCACACAAAATGAGGCCTTGAAATTTGAGAGCCTAAAATCCTAACTTTAATAACTTTATCTTTAAACCACCTGACTGTCGTATACTGGATAAATTAGTAAGCATGAATTGGATAGCAAAGAAAACATCCCGTATCAATAATTTCTAGATCGTGATACTTGGTTTTCTTGAATAAATTCAAATCTTTAAACTTTATGTAGATAGATCATATGATTTTTGAAATTTTATATGGAATATATTTGAAAGAAGGGAAGAGGGATGGGAGTGAAATTGGAAACATAATAATAAGTGGAAATGTAAATGAGAGAATGGAGATGATGAAGCTTGCGTGGAGCAATTGAGTGAGATTCCAATAAAGGCACGAGTACAATGATGTGGCGTGTAACCTAGTTCTCCAATCTACAAATTACAATTGTATTTTGAATTAACTTATTATGTTCAAAAAATAGATGAGCCACATATATGTTCCAATCTTGTAAATATTTAGGTATATTTCTACCGATCACCCAAGCGCATTCGGTATCGTTATATCAGTTCTGAGGACTGAGGAGTGGGTCGTCTTAGAGTAACAGGAACCACCACTACAGTCACATTCTTACAACCGTTGCAACAAAACACGTAAGTTCGAGCACAGTCAAAACAAAATTTGTTTTAGGTGAGAATGTCTAGTTTGAGTGCCGTTTATAGGTTCCTTAAAATACTTAAATAGATAACTTCTGATTCAAATTCATAATCCTAAAAGGAAAATTAAGAACATCTGTACTTTCAAAAGATAATAAAAATGAAAAGGGAGGACAAGGGGAAGGGCTCGAGGAATGAAGTGGGATTTGGTAGTGTCGGGAGGCATGAGAATGAACTTGAATCTTTTTAACATGTCATGTCTTCTTGGTCTCTCTTCATATCCAATGCCACCTATTTTCAATCATTCTCAACCCCACATGGGTATTTTGAGATAAAACCTCTTTTCAATCATTCTCAGTCTATTTTAAAAATTCCCTAAAAGAAAGTGTAAAAATTTCGTATGTTTTGAGATAAAACCTCAACAGGGACACCTTGGTGAGTCCTCCTTTACCGTGATCGCGGTCACCCCTATTACACTTGCACACGTCTAACGTAGATATTTTGCAAGGACTTGGTTGTCCAAATGGCCGAGTTATGTGAGGTTGTTGTGTGTGTGGGTGTTTTTATTAAACGATTTTTGTGAGGTATATTTGTATTTATGTAGAATATCTTTTTGTGATGATCACGGTTGTAAAAATGAAAACTGATTTGACATTGATATAAAAGTCGTGATCACAATTATAGGGCTTCCTTATTACACGTAGTTTAACTATATTTTAAAGTTGACTTATTTATGAATATCTTTTGGAAAAATTATATCGAAGAATAGAGACTATTACAGAGTTTGGAGAATACCCGTTAGGGTTATATGTGATATTCATTATAATGTATATGTATCACTTGTTCTCTATATATATGTATATATAGAGTGAGGATCACGTGCGAGTTTTGAATTTTAGTGTGGACGTACGCACAGATCTGGACCGTCCATTCAAATCTGATCTAGATCTAATCACACACACGCGCTATTATTACAGTACCAATTGATCATTAAAACGATTTTTTTTTTAATTTTTTTCCTTTTGAGCGATCCTTACTATTGTTGTAATTTTTACTTTTTTAATTTTTTTCAGATTTTTCTGAGCACTTTTTCTTTTTGTGATTATGAGTCCTATCGTGATATTAATGATATTATGAAAGGTTTTTATGATAGTTACGGTGATATTATAAAACCGACGTGATATTAAGCTTTTTTACATGTAAAAATGAACCGTGATATTGAAAAAGTTATTTTGATATTAGTAAAAAACTTAATATCATTGTTTTTTAATTACGATATTAAAAAAACTTACGGTGATATTAAAAAAATTCAAAAAAAAAAGTATGAGTGTTAGAGTGATATTAAAAAAAAAAAACATAGTATCATAATACCTTTTAACCATGAAAACGTTTCTTTTTTAAATTTTTTTCAGCGATTCTTAATCATTTTTTGTCCTCCTTTTTTTTTTTTTTTTTTTTTTTTTAAAAATTTTTTAAATTTTTTTTTTTTTTTTTAATGTTACTATGATATCAATCCGCATCATCCCTACTTAAAACCCAATCCCCACCGGATCCCTTCCATATATATATATATATATACACACACGTATAATCTTTGTATATATATATATATATATATATATATATATATATATATATATATATATATATATGAGTAAGACTTTCTTTCAGAACTCATATAAATGTGAGAACTTTCAGAACAACCCTTAACCAATCAAAATTTAGTAATTTATTTTCTATTTAATTTATTATATCTAATTTGCATAAAATGATATCTCATACAAACGCAAATCTACAATGCATTCAATGAAAGTCTTTGTATTTTGATCTATTAGATAAGACCATGAACAATACTTCAGAGAATTTTACTATGTTTATTAAATCCATTTTACGCAAATCTACAATGAATTCAATGAAAGTCTTTGTATTTCGATCCATAAAATTAAACCACGAACAATAATTTGAGAGAATTTTAATATTATTAAATGGTGTATAAAAGTTTTGTCGGTGCTCCCACTTATATGAGTTCTGAAAGAAAGTTCCCTTATATATACGGGATTTGGATACTTACTTTTTTGCAATATGTTCGATATTACTTTTTTGCAATGTATATATAAATACACACACTAGCAGGATACCTACGCGATACGGCGGCGGGTACCATATAATAAAATTTGTGGCGAAGAATGTTTTAATTTTATGTTTTCCGTTACAACAACTTTATAGATGGTAAAAATTTATATTTGAGTAACTTTAACCATGTTGGTCCTTTAAGTTGTACATGATCGTCCTTAAAGTTGTGTGGGTTATGCTTTTATGCTGGTATTTTAAGTGCTTGGGTTATTGGATTTTAACAATAGATGATTACTAGCTTGGTTAGCTTTGTACCATATGGTAAAGTGGTCGTATTTTTAAGTGAGGGAATGATTTAAATAGTATATTAATTGTATATGTTGAATAAATGTATTTGTTGTCACACCCCCAAAATGGGTCGCAACGGATGGTAACCGGGGCGTGACGTTCATGGAACAAAGTTGTTATGTCGAACGACCTATATGAATCGTTTGGAAAATACTTCGTTTGAGTTATTTGAAGATAACATAGTTTACAGAAGATGGGTCCCAATTGTTTTACCAAAAGCAAAGATAATAAGTTTTGTTACAATCAAACGAATAAGTTAAATGCATGAAATCCCCATGAGACGATATAGCAATAGCGACACTAAAATGCGAATCCATGAATGCTTGCCTTAAACACCTTAGAAAATACATGCTAAAAAGGTTAACAATAATGTTGGTGAGTTCCTAGGTTTAATTAAATGTAAAGTCAGGTACGGAACACAAGATTTTCAGTATGTATGACAGTTATAACAAATACAACGTCACAGAAAAATAATACAAACTGCCCTAAGCTCATGACCCCAAAGATCCTAATTTAGACTTGAATAAATAAGGTAGCCCACTTTTATAAAGGCTTAAATTGGAGACGTAATATGTATACAATCAAGCACAGGTAACAATTTTCCCGATGTAAGTGTTTGCCAGACACCCAGTATAGTCCAAATGATTGTCCGTTTACCCAGTTAGAGCAACCAACCCGTACGGGGTGTTAACCCAATAGATCTGTTCACAACACTTGCGCTTACGAATAATTAACGGTTCATGATATAAAGGGGACTTTAATGGCAATGTGGTAACTTAGGCAATATGTAACGTCTTATGTACTCGTGTCTGTAAATAAAATAGTAGCATAGTATTCTCACCCTAAAGTTTCAAAATAAGTGTAAACAATATAAAGTTGGGGCTATAAAACTCACCTAAAGCAATAAGTAAGATGGTACAAGAAAGTGTGCATGAAAAACGATGCGCGAGAACTATAACCGTAGCCTAAATTAATAATATGTCTTAGATTGTGCAATGAAATGTCGTATATGCATTTTATAAATATTACATCACCCGTACATGTTTGCATAAATGTTTAGTATGTAAAATACTGTTACCTCGAAGTTTACTACTAATAGTAGTATTATATACTTTAAAATATTTACCAACTATATCTTGTAATTAAATTGTAATTACTTCGTTAATAAATATTTTGGAAAACTTCAGACTCGTGTGTATAATATATATATAACGCTACAACATTGATTTAGGACTTTTTTTAACTCGTTGGGACTCTAAGATGCTCAAAAACGATCCGAAACATTTTCAATCAACTTACTATTAGTCTAATAAAAAGCTATCAAAATAAATAAAGTGTATTTTTCGGCTTAAACTTGGATGGGCCGTAACTTTTCAATATAATTTCGTTTTCAACGTTCTACCTATCCCTGCGAAGGTATTTATGTATACTATCATATTTTCAGGTCTCAGCTACCAGCTACCAGGTTTGTAGGACCTTAAATATATCAACCGGTTTATAGGACCTTAAATATATCAACTTTAACACAATATATGGCACGATTTTGGTAACAAGAGAGGTATACGTATGATGTTGTAGAGAGATATAGAGAGAGGAGAGAAAGAAACTAGAGAAATCTTATTAATAAAACACACACTTACACTCTCAAGCACATCTCACAAATGAGGTGTGTTGTCCCTTTTTATATCACAACACAAGCCATAAGAATGGGCTTGGCTAATGTGGACTTGGATTACATATTAAGAAAGGCTTACATTTTACCAACTTAAACTGATAACTTCCAAAGTCTACGAGCCCAACTATACTATAACATAGTCTATAACACATTTACAAAGTTCTAATTATAAGAATGACCATCACTTTTACTTTAATGCTAACAAGCTCCCCCTAAGGAGTGGTCATCCAAAAGATGCCCCACGTGATTAGGTCATTTGTCTTCTTGGTCTTAACCTTTGTGTGTCGTCATAGAGTAGTCTTGATTCTTTGTTCCTTCATGCTTTGTGATCTTCAATCATTATCATTTGACCGTTCTTGCCTTTGAAAAACATCTTCAATGATTTGTTGTGTCGTGTTCTACACCATACTCATACGTGTTGGAAAGACTTTGAACTTCATACTTATGTCTTCTTCACTTGATACATGAACTTATTCTTGACTTTACTTGATTAGTGATGTGTTCTCATTGTAGGTATAGATTATTTTATCAAGTTTTACTAACTTATAACAAACATTAACGGGCAGTGTACCCGATCGATCTAGCCTAGTTGGTAAGTAGAGTGTCGATCACTAAGAGTGGAATGTTGACACTTAAGTATCTGCCAGTATTTTAATCCTAAAGTTAGTTCTAGTTAAACCTAATCTAACGCAAGAGGGTTTGCAGCCTGCGACAGTGGCACAATGTTTAGATCAAGTGAACAAAGTAAATAAAGCAAAGAGGAAATTGACACACACGTACACAGATAGAAAACAGATACAGATAAGAGGCCTGATCGATAGTAAGGAAGACTTGTCACACATTTAATTGCTTAGCTATATAAGATGAGTACTAAAATCTATTTTCTCTCAGTGGAGTCTTAGTATGTGCGTGCATTCACTTAATGATTACTAGGTTTATGTATTATTTATCCCTTTTACAGGCTTACATTAACTATGCAAACGATGTTAATGAAGTAATTGTGCGAGGTTACGTCGACAAGGCATGATAAACTCAATATGTAATCAAAACACATGCATTAGAAACCAATAAAACATCAAATACTCTGTATAAAAGCTGGAAACAATTAAGTCCGATCAAATAGTGAAAAAGAACCTAACTCAAGGATTAACAGATTGCTAATAAAAGTAAATGAATCTTCTTATGAATTAAAGTACTTGCAGAACCTTCTTACTGCTCTGAATTCGTCCTTTAGGTTATTTCTTGTGCTGCCAATTCATCCTCTTCTGTGGTGTGTTCACTCTCTCCTTTTATTTAGCTGTCGAATGAGGTATTTATTCATTCTGTAAACAGGATGGATACAGCACATCCATTAAGTTGATACGCCGTATCTAGGTAACTTAGCGTGGGGTCCAAGATTATTATATTCTGGAATATTCATACACCATCATAGGATACGACGCACCTTCAATCTTCATATGGCGCATGCTCTTCAATGTCTTGGATTATTTGGTGAAGTCTTAAGATTGATACGCCGCATCTATGAAATGTCATGCGGCGTATCTGGAGTAGAATAAGTTAGATCTTATTACGTTGACCAAGGTTTCATATACAGTGTATGCTTCAAAGTCAGGCAATGGTCTTCGTATTCGTCTAAGTCTTTATGTATGGCGTATCTGTCTATAATAATATGCCGTATCTTCCTTCAGTTCAGTAAACTTTCCCAACTTGACCCATTTTGCTCCAATTTACGTCCAAAATAGCTAACTTTCACAAAATGCTTGTTTACAACTGAGATTTAGCAAAGTAAGCGATTAAGTATCACTTCTGGTATAAAATAATGTAAAACAAGCTATAAACATAGGATAAATAATGTTAATAAAGTGTTGTTATTTGATATCATCAAATATCCCCCCACTTGAACTTTACTTGTCCTCAAGTAAACCTTTGGTTTAAACTTATGAAAATGTATCCTAAACATAGTCTAGGATTTATTTTTATAGTTTAAAGCACTCATTCATTTTAATCATAATTGCACAACCAAACATTTCACGAAATAGGAAAATGAAATCACTCAAATCACTCAACTAATATATGTGGTAACATTTAAGTAATTCGCTCAATTGCTCGGTCGTGACGAATATATATTCTATCATAAGCTTGGCAAGGATACACATCTCCACCATTAAAGCTAAGGAGTAACAAGTCTAAAGCGGTAAATTGGGTTAATACATAGTAAGGCTTAAGGGTTAAACCTGGATTTGTTCAAACATCTCCTACACAAACTTAGTAGATCGTTGGCGCAAATCCTTGATTCCTCAAACACCGGATAGTCACCAAGGTAGAACCTTAGATCGCTGGCTCGTTATTTGATTCCTCAAGGTCACTACCTCATTTATGCACTTGACATTCTCACTAGACAATTACTATATCCGGATGCTTGAAAGCTAACGACGAATATAGTAATCTGGTAACGGGTAGGGAATAAACATTGGGAAATACAAAAATTGGTGTGAAAAAAAAAACAAACAGGTAGATAAAGTTCTAACAAGCGTGGTTAATTACTTCCCAACCATCCCATGAAGAAGACACAAATAAAAGACTAACTAACGCTTTAATACGGAAACTCACGCTTTAGTAGGTAGACACGATTTCGATTCAGTAATGTCTTGATGCGTGGTTTTTTGACCTTACAACAGGTTTTACCTCTCGAGGGATCTCAAGAGGCTTACAACCCCACCAGGCAGTGTACCTGACCGATGTAGTATAGGATAGTGGTAAGTACGGGGGATTGATCGTTCTCTCACAGGGAATAGTGTTCGTTAGGATAGAAAAGCTACTCTAATAGGTCTAAGGGTGGAAGGAAGATTCTTTTTGTATTTTTATATTTTTTAGAAAGCAATTAAAATCTCGGTTTTTAGAGGAAGGGCGGAATTAGTTGCTAGTCAACTAACCCAAGTTTACTACTTATGCAAAAATAAAATAAATATCTAAACTATTGTGGTTGTGAAAACAATATGGAGAAAATTGTGTTTACTTAGATTTCATTACTCCCTAACTATCTTTTACCGGTTAATTGATATGTGTGTTACTTGTGTGGATGAAGGGTGTATTCCTAATAACTCATGGAGGGGCATACATATCTCTCCAATTCTATGAGCTCTTATCTCGCTCTATGCCATGCACGGCACAACCATAGGGGTTGTAAACAGTGGCTCATGCGTTAAATACTACCTTAATAGCCTAGTATGCCTTGGCTACATGTTTCCCAAGACTTTCAAGCACGTTACCATAAAGGAGGTTGGCCAATTTTCTTGAGCCTAACATTGATGGAACAATCATCCCAACAAACAACAACACATCAACTAACCAATAATTAATAGTTAGGTTTCATTAGATCTAAGCAAACACAAAGAGAATTTAGCTACACATGTTAATTAAAAGACAAGCAAAAGAGATAATCAACCAACACATAGACATATTGATTGAATTAAAGTGAAGACTTATCTTTAATTAAGCATGAGGGTTCCAAGGGTTGAAACCCTAGAAAGTACAGAAAATTCATCTTTAGGGTTTGCCCTAAAATTTCTCCACAAAGTTCCACACTAATGAATGAAAATTAGAAAACTATATATAGATTTTACACTCTGACGACGTCAGGTTATAAGGGCTGACGCCGTCAGCTCGCCGCCATTAGGTTTCTCGGATGGCCTAGATCTACTTCTGACGCCGTCACCTTATAAAACCTCTGGGCCGTCACTCTTTAAAATATAACATGACGGCCTACTTTTCCTAACACCTGACGGCATCAGGTGTTAATTCCATAATTTCCTCTGGCCCGTCATTTGAAAATTGGATTCCACTCTTTTGTCAAGGCTTTCTGACGGCGTCACCTTGTGACTTCTGACGCCGTCAGGTTGTAAATTCACCATCTTTTGAGACTTTGTTGTTTTCTTTACTTTTATGCTCCAAAAACGTCCGAATATGCATGTTTTCCAGAATTCCTCTCAAAAGTACCTAAAATGACAAAAGGAACGATTTAGGGCAATATTTGATCACATTTATACGAATTAGGGCTTAATTGACCCCCTAAAAGCGTAACACATTTCGTCTCATCAAACACCCTTACACTTGGGATTTGCTTGTCCTCAAGCAAATGAGCTTTTATTCCAATCAAAATATGAGTTAGGGGTCATTTAACACGAATATAAAAGTAATTACAACAAATAGTTATTCGACCCTAATCATAACAAGCACGGAAATCATACACTAGCACCTCACAAATAGTGTTTGGATTTTCACATCTCTCAAATATCATAAAGTTTATATCTCATAAATGGAAACGGAAAAAAACACTCACTACCTGTCATAGCAAATAGATTACCATAGGCTTGGGAAAGGATCAATTACTCCTCCACTAGGCGTAAGCACCTAAGATAAACTATCAAAGAGGTCTTTATAAAGGGTTGTAACGTAAGGTGTAGGGCTATGATAATACGGTTTGGTTGGAATAAGGGGTATTTTAGTGGTGGCGAGTTAATTATCATGATCAAATACATGCACTCTACATCGTTGCTTAAGTCAAGACTCGACTCAATCTTAGTCTAAAAATGAAATAACAAAACTAAAAAGGAACATAAAAGGAAACGGGATGGTAGTCCGTATGTTTTTCTTCTTTCTTTTTCATATTTTTTTGTATTTTTCTTGATTTTTTCGATTTTTTTTTCATACACTCTTTCCCTACCATCCAAAATAATACATCATAGGGGATTTGCATTCCCCTTACACTTGAATCTTTACATAACTTTACAATCACTATTCTAATGACTCGAATTAAGTTAATCGAAAAACTTGGAGTACTTTTTAAACATTTAGCACGTATGGGGGTAATAATGTTGTTCTTCCCCATTACTTCATTACACTAGTACTTTACCCATGAGTCCCAATAGTCCCAAAACAATATGTACAAGGATATGACTTAACTTAGCAACCATGTAATTGACCGGATAATTAACTAAGGGTTTAACAAATATTTTCACAATAATGCACCAAAGGTGGGTGCATACAAGGTGGGCTAAGGCGATTTGGGTGTACATTTAGTGGGATGTAAACAAATTCTCACTTTGAGTAAGATGCTCAAAGATCGAAACGAAAGGATAGGCTCGGAGGGGTGTACTAGGGATATCGTGTAACAAAAATGGATACAACGCAAAGGGTGTGGGAGAATTACTTGACCAATGAAGTCAATGTAATTATAACAAATATACGGTGTAAAACAATGGGTTAATCCTAATTCCTCTTATCATGTAGTAAATCTTAACTACACGAATGTAGTCTCACTTGTGGATTTGAGATGGTCCTAACGCAAGTTCTAGAATCTAAATACTACCGATACTCACATCATAGCATCAAATATGGATGCTTTTCCTACCAATTCTAGGGGCGAACCTCACATATTTGGGGTGGAAAATTTTTTAGTGGTACGGTCTTGTGCTAGTCATACAATTACCTATCCATGAGACGCTCATTAAGATCAAGGTTTCACTTCTAAATGTTGTAAAAAATTTTAAATTGGCGCTAAAATTGCCCTAACAAACATTTCTCTTGGTTTTATTACAAATTTACTATCAAACAAAGCAAAACATCAAGCGTAAGTATATTCTCAACGGTGCTTTCATTTACCCCCCTTACACTTAAACCGAACATTGTCCCCAATGTTCAAATAAAAGACGTAAAAGTAAATAAGATGAAAGAATGAAATCAAATACTCCCCTGAATCGTTTGTTGTGGATAGTGATGTAACATGGTTAGATCTTCTTCCAAGATAGACGAACGTTCAAAGCTTCCCTTCCAAAATAATAAACGTCTTCTTGTCCAAAATAACCTGTTAACCTGAAAAAGATAAAGGCCAACCTCGCGTAAAATCGGCGGTAAAATCTACATAATAAGATATAATGCTTGTGGAATGAATATTTTGCAGAATTCCTGGAGATTATAAGTTAAAGAATTGACAAAACTTTTTAGGTTTCCGGAAAAATACAAAACTTTCAAAAATTGCAGAAAATTATAACCTGACGCCGTCAGGTGTTAATCCTGACGCCGTCAGAAAGTTCTGACAGAATTCTCATGTTAAGCTTCCGGGAAAAATTCTGGAAAAACTAGATCTTACTTCCTGGAATTCCTGCAAAAATTCATTATGACTCGATACAAGCATTTGACTCAAACAAGTACTAATATGTAGGTTAATTTCATTGTTATGATTCATGTTCATTCGTTCTTTATAAACCGATTTGGATTTCCCTTACACTTAGCTTTTGCAAAATACCTTTATATGTAGTTAAGATGAAGTTAAAAACAAAATAAAGCATTTTCACAATTAAGTTTGAAGCATGAATCAATAATCAAGAAATATAACTTACATACGGAAACAAATAAAATCAAATAAACACACAAAAACAAATAAAACATGGGTTGCCTCCCAAGAAGCGCTTTTCTTTATTTACGAGTCTTGTAGCTAGACTCAAAGTCACCGTACGTTACGTGACTTCGTCGTTGGTCTCGGTTCCTAAGTCATCCACTTTTCCGGTTTTGTATTCGGGCCCTAAGTTCAAACAATCCTTATAGAAACCGAAAATCCTTTTCATGACATAGTCTACTTCCCTACGTCTATCCTCATCATTCCTATAGTAGACCGCTTGTTTGAGCTCCTTCTCAACGTTTGACAAGTGTTGGTATTGCTCTATCTTATACGGCATTTGGTAGTTCACCTCATCGGTCTCATCCTTAAATGTGACTATGCCTAAGGAAGGTTCATGAGTCATTCTAGAGACCTCGATAAATGGTTTGCCTAAGACTACTTGGGTCACACTAATGCACCAAAGGTGGGTGCATACAAGGTAGGCTAAGGCGATTTGGGTGTACATTTAGTGGGGTGTAACAAATTCTCACTTTGAGTAAGATGCTCAAAGGTCGAAACGAAAGGATAGGCTCGGAAGGGTGTACTAGGGGTATCGTGTACCAAAAATGGATACAACGCCAAGCGTGTGGGAGAATTACTTGACCAATGAAGTCAATGTAATTATAACAAATATACGGGTGTAAAACAATGGGTTAATCCTAATGCCTCTTATCATGTAGTAAATCTTAACTACACGAATGTAGTCTAACTTGTGGATTTGAGATGGTCCTAACGCAAGTTCTAGAATCTAAATACTACCGGCACTCACATGATAGCACCAAAGATGGATGCTTTTCCTACCAATTCTAGGGGCGAACCTCACATATTTGGGGTGGAAAATTTTTTAGTGGTACGGTTTGTGTGCTAGTCATACAATTTCCTATCCATGAGACGCTCATTAAGATCAAGGTTTCACTTCTAAATGTTGTAAAAAATTTTAAATTGGCGCTAAAATTGCCCTAACAAATATTTCTCTTGGTTTTATTACAAATTTATTATCAAACAATGCAAAACATCAAGCGTAAGTATATTCTCAACGGTGCTTTCATTTACCCCCCTTACACTTAAACCGAACATTGTCCCCAATGTTCAAATAAAAGACGTAAAAGTAAATAAGATGAAAGAATGAAATCAAATACTCCCCTGAATCGTTTGATGTGGATAATGATGTAACATGGTTAGATCTTCTTCCAAGATAGACGAACGTTCAAAGCTTCCCTTCCAAAATAATAAACGTCTTCTTGTCCAAAATAACATGTTAACCTGAAAAAAATAAAGGCCAACCTCGCGTAAAATCGGCGGTAAAATCTATATAATAAGATATAATGCTTGTGGAATGAATATTTTGCAGAATTCCTGGAGATTATAAGTTAAAGAATTGACAAAACTTTTTAGGTTTCCGGAAAAAATACAAAACTTTCAAAAATTGCAGAAAATTATAGCCTGACGCCGTCAGGTGTTAACCCTGACGCCATGAGAAAGTTCTGACATAATTCTCATGTTAAGCTTCCGGGAAAAATTCTGGAAAAACTAGATCTTACTTCTTGAAATTCCTGCAAAAATTCATTATGACTCGATACAAGCATTTGACTCAAACAAGTACTAATATGTAGGTTAATTTCGTTGTTATGATTCATGTCCATTCGTTCTTTATAAACCGATTTGGATTTCCCTTACACTTAGCTTTTGCAAAATACCTTTATATGTAGTTAAGA
>LBNU01027680.1:72397-84043 GCA_014162995.1 Artemisia annua | reverse complement strand
CATCAAACTTTGCTTTTAAGGCATTGTATGAAGTTCTCAAATCATTGTATTCCTTTTGAAGAGAAAGATGATCTGATGATGCCAGTTTTTCATGTAAAAAAGCATTTTGATTTTCAAGATGTGCAAAATATTTTTCATATTTTTCTGTTTCGCTTAAAAAATCATTTTTGGCATCACCAAGATTCTTGGTTTGTTCTGCAATCATCTTTTCCAATTCAACAATTTTCTTTTGAAGCACGCATTTTTCTTTTTCAAAAAGATGATTTGGGACGATCTGAGAGTCAGATTTATTTGAAATTTGATTCTGAACTCTTGAGCGTTTGATTGAATCAAACAAGTTTTGGTAAGTCTCTTTCAAATGTTCATTTTCTTTTTGTAATAATGCCACTGCATGTTCCAACTCAATATTTTTTGTATCAAGTTCGTCAAAATCAAACTTGATATTGGTATCATCACAATTTTCTTCAGAAATCTTTTCTTTTCCTTTAAGCACCGATGTCAAAGAGTTTGCAGAAAACATTTTCTCATTCTTCTCTTGCAGTTTTAGCTGGAAAGAGATACTTTGCGCTTCGAGTTTTGTAAGATCTTTCTCAAACTGAGGAGTTCTTTTAGACAATTCTTCTTTGACATCAGCTGCTGCTTTTGAAAGCTCGGTGATTTTCTTTTTGAGATAAAGATTTTCAGATTTCAAAGAAGATGTTTGTTCGAAATTCACATTCTCATACTGATGGCTGACAGATACTGACTTGAATGACTCTATTTGATTTGTGAAAAATTCTTTTTGAATGTCAAGTATTAAGCATTTTTCATCAAATTCGTCTACGAGAGAATGAACATACTTTAAATCTTCTCTCATTTCAGTGACAAGATACGTTTCAAAGCGATCAAAACTTAAGTTGATATGTTTTACACGAGGTTCAATCTCATCTTTCAAAATCTTTTTGACTTCTATTTTTAGGCGCAAATCCGATGAAAGAAGATTAGAAAAACCATTATTGTTGTATTGTTTCTTAACACCAATGACTTTCAACGTTTGCTCAATGTGATGTTTAAGATTACAAAACTGTTTTCTTGCTTTATTTTGCCATAACATAGCATCATAAGTAGCAAGTTGAGCTTCTTTGAAATATCTTTTCACATTTGTGTCTTTTCTTTTGAAAGGTTCTTTTGGTATATCTGCCAATTGTGTACAATCATACAAAAAGCCATGGTATGAGAATGAGGTTTTTCATTGTTTTACTCGATAAAGACCTAGGTTTACTCGATAAAACACGTATGAACAGCCCAAAAAACGAGATTTTTCACCTAAATCTAATAAAAAACAACCTAGAATTATCCTGAGGCTCTTGATACCACTTGTAGGACCTTAGAACTAACTATTTCACTAATCTTTGAGAGGCTTTGGTGACTTAAATGAGTGTATGTTTAGAGAGAGAGAGAGAGAGAGAGTAGAGAGAGAAAGAGAAGGAAAGCTTCATTCATAAAACACACACATTACACATTCAAGCACACCTCCAAATGAGGCCATTTGGAGGTATTTATACTTCATACAAGTTGCCACCATGGGCTTTCTATAGGCTTTTGTTATGGGCTTGGTTTACATCATTTATCTAAGGCTTATGTAACTTATCTTCTTACATATTAAATTACCAAGTCCATGCCCAATATATTAACTAATTATTATTCTAACAAACGACACAAAGTATTTAACTATGAGAATGACCATCACTTTTCTATATTTCTTAAATGCTAACATGATGAGCATTTAAGTGAAATCAAATCAGTTTGATTTATAAAATGTGTTTAAAAACATCTCACAAAGATTTAAAAATCAAGATCCTACCAATGTCAACATGTGATATTCCTCAACTTCTAGACTCAAAGGGTAGTGGTTACGTCATTGTTGCTCCTAAACTAGAAGAGAAAAGAGTTACCAAATGGAAGAAAAAGTTTTACGCCATATTATCGGCATA
The DNA here is from genome assembly GCA_014162995.1 of Artemisia annua. Classification (NCBI taxonomy): domain Eukaryota; kingdom Viridiplantae; phylum Streptophyta; class Magnoliopsida; order Asterales; family Asteraceae; genus Artemisia; species Artemisia annua. Next base: position 82,070 of record LBNU01027680.1, on the reverse strand, counting down.
GAACCTTACCTCAATAAAGTTATTAATGATGGTCCATATGTTCCTAAAACAACTGATGGTCTTGATAAACCTGAATCTCAATGGAACAATTGTAACACCCCAATTTTCACAGATAGCAGTGGAAGATAAATCTGGGGTATTACCTCATTGATACACAGTTACAATAATAGAAAAATTACTAAAAACGAGACGTTTTTAAAAGATAAGTTATCATTCATTTATTCATCAGAGTTGTTATAGTAAAAGATAGACTTTTACAAAAAGAGATGTCCCAAAGATACGTTTTAAAATAAAAGTAGATGAATGATAACAAGGTCAGACGTCCTCATGTCCATTGTCACTCCGTGCCATAAGGTCGTAATATGCTCAGTTGCCTGGGATAAACATGCTTAAAGGTCAATACAAATTTTGAGTGAATTCATATGTTTAGGTAGTAATAGTTTGAATACAAATTTCACTGGGTTCAGTTGTTACACCCATCAAGAAAAATAGTATTATTGCATCTAAGCGCATGACATCCCACGTTAACATGTCCAAGTCCAATGATGGCACTGCAGACCTATCAGTGACTAGACGTAAGGTTAACTTGCCAAGGTTAACATCTTTGTTCTCAAATATAGTGCTAATTGGTACCCGGTAGGGGCAAACCAACGAGAGTTTTCAAACTCCAGATAGATCTATCCACCATATTCGTGTTCACTCGTAAGTGATTATGGTTCATGAAATGTAAGTAATAGTGGCAAAAGGTGGTACTCGTGCAATAATGAGTCAGGAGAGTTTTGAAAATACTTGTTTTCGGGTTTATAGCATGTACCCCCTTCACGGGTTTATAAACATTTAAAGGTGACGCTATGAACTCACCTTAGTTCAGGGAAATCTGGTTGATATCAAAAGTGAGTCAGATATTAGACGGCTTACTCACGCAACCTGAGGTAGTGTATGTCAAGTCTTAGTTGGTATGTTTATGTTTCAAAACTTTGTTTCATTAAGTTATAGATATAATGTAACACTGTTCGGGCTATCATAATTCAGATCATGTAGTAAACATTTGAGGAGCCAGGGCACTTTAACTCGTAAACCCAGCAAAATCGTCAAAACGTATATTTAAATGAAACCCCGTCATATGAAATTTTCTAATAACGTGATACGTTGCTAAATTAAAGAGAGAGGTTTTTAATTTATAAAAATATCTCATTATACCTGTAAGTTTGCAAGTTAACAATATATACACTTGATTTATAAACTTTTACAAAACAAGTCCTTTATAATATATATTACTATATATATATATATATAATATATATATATATATATATCTAGATTTTCGAAGCGCCCCCGCACCGATGGGCGGGCCCATGACTTATAAATATTGTTTGATATATTTCTTATAGCGAAAGAAGGGTGTTTAAATAATGTAAGGCATATTTATAGTTTTGCTAATATTTTTTTTTTTTTTTTTTTTTTTTTTTTTTTTTTTTTTAGTGAATGAAATTTTTAGGCTTTATCATTTAGGAGAATTAGGACTTTTTCACCTTTGAAGAGGACTGTTAATTTTTTCAATATTTAATGTATTTTTTTACAAACATGAAATGAACAACGGGCCCTTGACCCAAAATATAAGTATAGTGTGATATTTGTATGCAACTTTGCTCTTAAATATTTTTTATCTGTATTATATAATGGTTGATTCAAAATATATAGATGGATTGAGTTTTAAATGTATTTTCATTTGTATAATTTTGATCAACACAAGTAAACTATAAAGAAACTAAAAACAATTATTATGCAAAATCTTTTATCATCAATAATAAAAATAATCACCTTAAAAATCTTTTGGGTTGAAGATAACGGCACAAACCAGGTTGTATCATAAGATAACATGTTCATATATCGACTCAGTTAAAATAACCACATGATGAATAATGGCTTTAAACTATACATGAAGAAACAATTTTTTTAAAACCAAAAGTTGTCTTTAACACAACCAACGTCATTAGTATTGTTTAATTTCAAGACACATTGATAGACAAATCAATATCATATGCAAATTCAGGTACCCTCTAAATGAAATACAGAAAAAAAATATTATAAACAATCGTATTTGCAAACACACATTAGCTTAACCTTGCCCATTTAAATGCAAGGCACTGGAAGGTTAATCATGGCTATCGAAGTGAAGTGTTAATTTTGAATAATGTGACATATGGAAGCCTAATGGGCGGGCATGCTTTGTGATTTTTTGTTTAGCGTATTAATTTTGAATAATGTGACATATGTATACAAAGCTTGTATTTGTGTGTAAATAATGTGTTAGGAAGTTACTATTGATCGTTTATTGTATGTGTTTAGTTAGATATATGAATATTTGATATGATTAGTAGAAAAACATAAAGAGTATTTATGCTCGTATTATTATTTGTCCGGTATCTCAAATGAAATAAACAGGTCAATTTATGTTGGGGTGGTTATTTTATGTTCTTCTTCCTAAAAAAGCAATATGTGGGCATGTGGAAGTCCTCTTTTTTTATACTCGACTGTGTATTAGTTAACAGATATCAACATTCAATAAACATATTTTTGTATAACGTAAGATGGGTGGTAAAGAATGGTTGGAAAATTGGACATATGTAAAATTGCCCCGCCCAATTGGCTGTTTACACTTTTGAATGTCGTTGAAAAAAATAAGTTAACGAAAAATAAAATATAAACGTACCAGTTTTTATATTGAATGCATAACAATGAAAATAAATGAAAATCAAGATTTATAGAACAATTAAAATATACAATTTTTTTTGTAACAACATAGTATATGAATTAAACTCAAATGAACATAGTCATTCAATTTCTTTTGATGTCCTTACTGCAAAGACAGGCTAGATACAGAGACAAATAGAAATACTCTTGAAGCTCAACATACCAATGATGAATAAGTTGGTGTATTCCCTCGTCATTAGAGCATACGTGAGCTTTTCCCAATTGCCAAATAACCAAAGTATTGAGAGACAAGAAGCTAATCGTTCAAAAAAGCAATACCAGGTTCACCCTTAGCAAACACCATTTTGATTAAATCAATGGTGAGTCTAAAGAAAGGCCATCTTTTGTAAATTTCTTGCAGCATGTGAATATTCTTTATGTACTTTTCTATGGCCTACTTAAACGTTGCACCAAATCCAAGCAAAAACGGAAGATGGAACCTGTTTGAGTCTTTTGTGAAGATCCACAAAATGGCCCTGAGTGGTTCTATTCCGCCACTTGGTTTTCATTTTGATGGACGACTCCCTATGTTCATCCGTCAATATCCAAGTTTTGGTGTGGCCTGTAAACATTTCGAGAGATAAAATCAGAATAAAGAAGACAGTTGTATGATATTACAAAGTGAAAAGAAAATACTGTGTATCAGATCTCGTGGGGGAGTACTGAAATTGTACTGTGAAGTGATTCCTAAGGTTAACCCGCACACATGCGACGCCTTAATGGGTGTTTAGATATGCTTTGATGTCTCTTATAGTTAGATTTAAGTGTGTAGGTTAACTGATTACCGATTTGTTGTAAGAAATCTTAAAATAAAAACTTCCGTCTACCGATAGCATAAACGTATTGAAATTTGTTTTCGTTTCCTGTCAGAAACGTCTTACAAATTCAATAAATAATCTTCTAATGAGAGTTCAAGATTCAATAAATAATCTTCTAATGAGAGTTCAAGGTATGTGATATACACAAAATCGTAACATGAGTGGCAACATGCACATTTGAAAAAAATTTAAAGCTATGCTTTATGTGACCAATAATCAATTACATGAAGTTCAAATAATTACCTCCTTATAAGCAAACACAAATTTGTCTCTGACGTTAGTCAAACCTGTATTCGACCTGAAAAATGAAGAAACAATATCAACGTACTGCACTTGTAATTACAGAGGCCACTATTTATCCGAGACAAAATGCGACAACATTTGAACTTAGTTTGGGTCTTAATATGATAAATGGGATTAAGGGGCTGCTATTATATAGTCCACTAATTCTACAGGATATTTGAAGTTACTGAATATTTGAAGTTCTTTTAATAGACGATAGCTAAATATTAAAAATTTGTTTTGCATATATGTTGTCCTGTAGGCATAATAACGTCACCATCAATTTAGCTATATCAGCCAGTCTAAAATATAAAATCTATTAAACATAGACAGTTTGTCTATGCGTGAAGATGGACCAATGTAAATGTGAAAAAATAAGACTTATTCATCAAAACAGTTTCGCGTACATCATGAATTTGAGCTTTGGTGTACATGAGTGAAGCAATATCTGCTTTATTTGCAATCCTAGAAAAAAGCACTGCATTGGTGAGTACTTGACTAAAAGAAACCCTTGACAAAATAATTAAAGCAATGACATATTTACTAAATGTTAAAAAGTAACTCTGTATCAATAAGTTGTCTATTCCACTAACTCACTAAGAATGCATATGTAAGACGGATGTACATGATAATATATAAATATCAACTATTTTCTTAGTGAATTATAAAGAACTTCAAGTTTCCCTCATAGGGGCTAGCTGCAGTAACACATAACACGTCTGCAACATTCGATGATATTCCCTATCTAATCTTCAAACAAATTTAGGTGTCACAAACACAAAAAATAAAGGGATAGAAGAGTTGACGTAATCTACCTATTAGCATTTCCCAGTTATCAAGTCTATTTGACAACTAATCATGTTAAATGTTGAAGTAAAGGGGAACCATAATCAGGCATTTCTTGAAACTTTTCCACGCCTGAGATCCTTACACCGCTCTTGCGTACGCTGATATCTTAAGTAAAGAAACTACTTTTAGCCCTTCGCTTCCCGGTGCCACTATTATTCATTGTAAATTTAGGTAAGAAAAAATTTTGAGCATAATAAATTTAGGAAAAAAAAACTTTTTCCGCATAATGTTTAGGATCGCGTACATGCTTAAGAAGCTTTTTTTTACACACACTTAGAGAAGCAACTCCAAACAACCCCTTACTGAAATAAGCAGTTTCATTCGAGCATTAAAAAATGCTCATTTCTATAAGCAGACCCACTGATTGATTGCCAAAATGAGCATCTTTTTAATGCTCACTTTCTGTAACGGGTTTTCTGGAATTTTAAAAAGTGCTTATTCCAGGAGACGTAAAGCTGTCCCGTTTTCTTCTTCCATCTGATGAACCTCTCTAGGTATCGAAATCTGAAAAATATTAGGCCAAATTCTCAAAACCCTTAAAGCTAAAGCTTCTGTGCAATAAGTAGCAAGACGAGATATTGAAGACTCACCTCTAGGAGAAGCTAATTAGCCCAACTTTGAAATGAAGTGATTAACAGCAGGAATGTTTTTCATCCCAATCGCTTCCAAACACGCCAAACCAGACTTATAAGCTCAAACCCAACTTCTTCATCATGAGATTCATTCCCAACTGCTAAAAGATCCAAACTTTGATAACGGTTTGGTGCCTCGACCCATTCAAACCTCCCTCAAGATCCAAACTTTTATGACTCTCTGTTTGTGGTCAGGGGGTATTTGAATATGTGCTTTGATATTAATGGTTTTAGTGATCCTTTGCAAAGGAAAAAATGAAATAGGAAATAGGGTCTAAGAAGGTTGTTTATTCCATTTAGAAAATAAACTGTTATTTTATCCATGCATTTTGAAAGTGGTAATCCATGATCGTATGTTTAAAAGGCACAAAAAAATCTTAAAGAAGCAAATGATGACATAAAGTTACCTTTAACATGATCGGAGTGCTGAGTAATTTGTCCTTCATAAAGTCTCTAACTGACCCATTTTGACCTGTACTAAAAACAGCCCCTTTTGACCCATACTAAAAGAAACTTTTGACATGTTTTGGGCTGCGTAAGAATAGACTAATCAAAAAATAATGAGAAAAAAAATAAGAAACAATTTTGCAAATCATGTAAATCTTTTGAGTAACATTGGTATCTTTCATGATGATTATTCTCCATGTGTCTGAACATGCCATTTAGTATAAAGTAACCGACTACCTCTTTACGTGTGAGGAAGAACTCATATAACTTAAATACACCCAATAATGGATAAATCATATTCACCTTGAACATCGGCACTTGATGGGACACTTTCACTCCCAATATCATTTGTCAACAACTGAATAGTGGAACGTTTTCTTTTCAGATGGTCTAGAGCAGCAGACGGCCTCGTTGTAAAAAAACAACAATACATCAGCAACATGTCCGCTCAAATAGCTCTCCTCCAAGTGCATATTCCATAACAATCGCCTTAAAACCTACACTGAGAACAATTATGAAAATACAATTTCAGCGCTCAAATAATCAGTTTCATACCGTCTGTAATTGTTCATCGAATTCTTTTAAAACCCGTCATCAGATTTATATGTCGTGCCCAGTTTAGTGAATTAAGGTTTGAGCTTGGGTTAGCAAATACGTGCACAGAGACTTAAGTACAAACTCACTCTTTATTTTGCAGTTAGTTTCTCGGCCAAATCAAGCAGTTCCTTTTCCTTTTTCTCCAGGTTCTTTTTAATTGTCTCAGCTTGCTGCAACCACGTAAAGAAAAATAAGCAATATTAGATAACTGACTTTGAAATCAAAAGTAAAATTCACCAAGAAAAGAAAGCTCGGAAACATACTTCCTCTCTTGAGATGGTCATTTGATCATACATTTTCATGGCATAAAAAGAGTTCAACTGTACCAATACTTTATTCTCCATCTAATAAAGCATATAGCATGTATTTCCTGAAAAGCAATGGAAGGAATTGATCACACAGTTCTGCAATAAAAAATAGATGTAGTTAACAATGTAGCATCAAAACATATGAAATATAGGATTTATCACCATATAAGTTACTGTTATAGATTTTCAGATATGTGGTTCATGGGACATACTGGTTATAAGCAAGTTTTTAGCTCTTTTCAGAAAATAATACATCTTTATCATATGCTCTCACCTATAATAAAAGGTAACTCAGATCAAAGCAAATAAACCAAGACCAGAATCAAAAGTCAAAATTATGCAAGCAAGGATGGGTTAATCACAGTATCTGATATTCAATACCTCTATTATTGCAACATGGAAGCTTTCAGATTTATCTCTAGCGACCGGCAATGCTTCATTCTTACAATAAAATGCACGAACTGCACAAATTAATGTGAAACTTAGTTAAACTAAGGTATATTAATTGAATATTCACTACATAAACATTATATATACACTTCAAAAGCAAGTAGTCTGCTTATACGACTTGGACAATAAGGATGAGTTGTTGGGCAAACGTCTAAGGGGTTTTAACAGAAACAAACCTTGATACCATTAGGATCATGGCGTCTAAGCTTTCTTGATTTAAGGTTAAAATGGCACAATTGACTGAATATCTGTCATATTATTCTTAAAAGAATTAGTTAAACAATACCGTTAAAACTTTTTATACGCCGACAAAACAAATCCAGAATCACGTAACATAATGTATAACCTGCAGCCAATGTAGAGCTCNGCACACCCAAGTGATGCCATGAATGTTGGTGATCCACACCTTGCCATGAATGTAGGTGATCCATACCTAAGTGATGTAGGCAACAAAGTACCCAAGTAATGTAGTGTATTTCTATACCCATGAAATGTAGGTGGTTACGCACCCAAGCTATGAACTGTATTGTGGTATAAAACCATGTAAAGTGAATATGCACTTATGATGAAATGATGAGATGCTATGATGATGCGGTTATAGTCTAGGGTACAAGATACAACCTAGTTCGCTATAACCTTAGCTCTGATGCCAATCTGTCACACCCTGAATTTACCTGTTATATGGCAGCGGAATGGAATACCTGGGTGTAACGAACAGGGCATCTCATACAAGGTTATATTGAACGACCTAAAGTGTCGTTTTGAAAATACATCGTTTGATCATTAAAACATTCAGAGTTTACAAAATAGTTCAACTTGATCAAACGTTACATAAGTGCATAAAATGAAAGGTAAGACGCGTCGACTCTTCGACTCCATGATGGTCCATATGCAAGTCACATGTTGTTATCTTAGTAACCTGAAAATACATTGCTAAAACGGTCAACAATAATGTTGGTGAGAAATCATAGGTTTAGGAAAATGAATGTTATACGATAACCATAAATATAAGTGTATGACTACCCGTCACATGATTGTATGACTACCCGTCATATGGTTGTAAAATTGTACAATATTACTTAAGCTCATGACCCCGAAGCTAGACTGTAGGTAATGCCCCAAATGGAGTGCTTTGCCAAACACTTGGAATGATCAAATGAAATGCATCCGCTTGACTGTTGGTAACCCCAACACGGATGGAGGCGTCACCCTCAATAGATCTATCCACTCACTCTCGCTTAAATACAATTAACGGTTCATGATGGTGGGGACTTAAAACATGGCAATGTAGTAACTTAAGTAATGTATATGGATTTGATACTTAGGCTCGTATGAAAAATGGTGCAATGTATTCTCCCCCGTGGGATTTGAAAACAATAAAAATGTAAACGGGGCTATGAAAACTCACCTCTAGTAATGGTACAATCGGTAATGTATGAACTGAAGAAATGAGGTGCAACTCCTAGCCGCAACCTAAAATGAATGTATGTAATCTAATTTAGATTATGAAATGGGTTCATGTATGCACTTGCACTTATAATCTATACCACTCGTTTTGTATTTAAAATATGTATTGTTGGCGAAAATATAATTTACATCATCGTATAAGGTCATGGTGATTATTACATGTTCATATGGTTTAATAATGTTATACGGTAGTTATATAGTGAAATATAATGAAATTTAGCTTTTAGACGTAAGATACAACACTTAGACAATTTTTGAAATACGGTTAAAAATGGCTTCGGAAAACTAGTTGTAAAACAGTGAATATTGAGAGTTAGGAAGTAAAATTGGTATTTCTGGAAAGCCTAGCACCAAGCCTCAAAATGTTCAGGAGTGAAGTTTTCCTCAAAGTGTCTAGATTTTATGCTAAATGGTCGAGAAGTATTATATTTTAGGCTAAAGCTGCCATTTCTGGGCAGTTTTTATGAATATTTGGATGGCTGTAGATTACTCATTTTAAGTCCAAATAACAAACGGCTTTTTGATTTTATAACTAGGCCGGGTGCTCTAACTTTTGTTCCTTGTGGTCCAAAACTCCAGAACTGAGTCAATTGACGGGAAAATAGCTCTCAACATGGGTGTTTCTAGGTATACTTAGAAAATTTCTGGGTAAGTGCTGGTAATTTATAAGTGAAAATAATAACTTTCGAAAAATCATAACTAATTCGTTATAAGGCCGATTTTCAAGTTCTTTATATCCCCGGAAAGGTAAAAATATATACTAACATATTTTCAATAGTTTGGCAAGTTTTGGAAAGGTCTAAGGCTCGTTTTTGACCAAGTAAATTCGTACATCAGCAAGCAAGTTTCCGGAAAATGTATAAGTCTAGTAGTATTTTGTTTTTGGCATAATTTCTTCGTTATAACTCCGTTTTTAGCGGTTCAAAAGGCCATAGTTTCATCTAAGGATGTATTTTCTATATCTTGGGTCCAAAATATACCAAAACTCACTGAGTTTACCCAATTTTGAAAATAGGGACAGAAGATTAACATATGTTTCCAAAAATGATATAACTTAGTTTGTACATGT
>LBNU01027680.1:0-23023 GCA_014162995.1 Artemisia annua | reverse complement strand
AATTAAAAATTTAATTAAAATTCTATTTATTATGAATTAAAAACTCTTTAACACTAATTAAATCCTAATAAATACTAAGCACTCCAAATAAAGCTGAGATTTTTTATACAAATACTACAACTAAATAATAACCTAAGAAAAATACTAGGAGGGGGCACACAGTAAAAAATAAGCAAAATATAAGCAATCTAAAAACTGATAAGTAAAATAAGCAAAACAAATTACACTATAAATATCAAACTAAAGATATCATAACAAGAAACATAGAGTAGAGCACATGGTAATGGGGTGTTGTGTTGTGTGTTCTGTCAAGCCAAGAGGTCTTAGGTTCGACCCAGCCTCTTGGCTTTTTGCAAAAATATATTTTTTTTCAAACTTTTTTACACAAACTTATTGAAAACATGAAAATAAGCATTTTTTAAAACTATAACTTTTTGTGAAAAGCAATGAATAAGCAGATTGCAAGGGAAATTATAAGCAGTTAACTAATAAGCTTAAAAAGGGAAAATTTTGAAAACTAAAAAGCTATCTAAAAGCTAATAACGGATGGAATAAGCTATACTAAGGTAGGAATAAGCAAAAGGCATACTAGGGGGAACTTAAATAAGCAAAAGGAACAGATATAAGCACTTAACGAAGCCTAAAATCACAAATAAGCTACTTTCTAGGCTGCAGTTGGGGAAAATGGACAGAAAAGCTGCTAAAAAAATTCTAAAAATCCAAAAAAAATATAGGCAAGTAGATTAGCAACCCAGTAACTTGCAAACCAAATTTCAGGAAAAACGGGCTTATAACGAAGAAATGAAAAATCAAATATTTGTGTCAAATGGGTCAAAAATGGACTTTTGACCCACAAAACTAAGGTACCAGATGTTGAACAACTACTATAACCTATTTTGAGCTAAATGAAGGCAAAAACAACAACTAATAACACCTAAATAAGAATCTAGCCTAGGAAATTTATAAAATAGTTGTAAAAAGAGTTTAAAACATCTAAGCTAAGCAAGATAAAACTGATTGAAAAAAAGAAAATGGGTCAAGACATTTTTTTAGCCAAAACCATACCCTGTGCCAAACACCCCTATAAAGACTGTTTTGATGATTTTTCAAAGCAACTCACTGATTTAACTATNGTGGAGTCAAAAGGGGGGTTTGACCGGGGTTTATTATAAAACGGGGGTGGTTTGGGTTTATGTTTTGGGCCTGGGAAATGTTGGGCCTGGGGTTTAGGATTTGGGTTATGATAAAAGGGTTGGGGTTGGGTTAATATTAATAAGGTCCGTTTGGTTATGTATTATCACAAGGACCAATAGTGTAATTTACTGATTTTTAGGGGGTGTGTTTTGCCACTTTTCCAAACTCATTCCAAGGATATATCTTGCCAAGCTGAATAATCCAAGTATCATAAATGTCATTTTTCCACTTTTGAAATTCCTGGGGACCAATTGTGTCAATTCTGAAATTTGGAGGACCAAACTTGTAATTTCTTCAAATCTTTCACCCAGGGACTGAACTTGGCAATTTATGAACTCCAAGGACTCATGTTGACTTTTCCATCCAAAATTATTACTCGGGGACCATTTCTGCCAATTTTGAAAGTAGAGGGACCAAAATTGTAAATTTGCGAAACTTTCCACCAAAGGACTAAATATGATTATTTGTGATTTCAAAAGGACCTTTGGTGACTTTTCATGTTTTTGAATAACCAGGGACTAGATTTGACAAGTTTTGAAAGTTGAGGGACTGAAATTGCCAATTATGCAAACTTTGTTCGTTTTTCATTTGTTTTAAACATTTTGCATCTAAAACACATAAAACACAATCCTGGGATGTTTTCAGTATTTTGATGCATATTTGAGTGTTTTTAGATGTTTTGGCAGTTCAAATGAGACAAAAATGATGAGTATTTACACACTCATCAATAAACAATTAAACACCATCAACGCTATTGATCAAGATAACAAACAACTAGATAATCCCTCAATACAATTAAATAATCAAAATCCCACGTGAAGATACACAATACATTCAGTACGAGGTCCACCAATTAATTCTTTGCCAATCAATAAAAACAATACCATTGACCCATTAATAATCTTGAATAAATGGATTAATTGCACCTCGACAAACCAATTTAATATACAACTCGTGGGATCAAAAGTAATATATCAAACCATAATTAATACATATGAGGTTGAATTAATTATTCCCATAACAACAAATTGATTAATTGGTACAAGGTTACCTCTTTTCTTTTGTCGAATCTGCACACTAAATTTGTTGTACGAGGTTACCTCTTTTCTGTTGTCGAATTATTGATCAGGCACCAAAAATAGAACTTCGACTCATCTTTTCTTCATTAAAATCGACATCAAAAATACCTTGTGATCCTAGATCTAGAGCCCCTGTCTCTGATACCAATTGTTGGATCATTGTAGCTCGAGGTTGTTTAGACCTCATATCATCTAGGAACACAATAACAATGATAATAACATGCAGCAGAATAAGAACAAATCAATAGTTATTGCAACAAGGTTTTTCCACATCCCCTCCAATTATTATTTGATCAGAATAATAACGTGTTACCTAACTGTAACAAGGATCTAAGACATCTCAGACCTTAGAGGATACAAACAACTAGTCTAGGCGTTTACAAGACATACGCCCTAGACACACACTCACACCTTTAGATATCTACATTATGGAAGACCTATATAAAAACCTGTACCTATGACTCTTTATATAATAGAGTCATTAGGTTTACAAAGAGATAAGAATAAAACTGAATACAGAATATGTAAAAATCGTTTCTACATAATAGAATATTTCCTGTATCTTGATATCTTTGAAGCTTTCTCTCTTTGTCAATATTAGTCCTTCATGTTTTCACTCTTCTTGTTTTGTCTCATCAAATTTATAAACCCAACACAAACCCTAGGCAAGGAGCTACTAGAGCTTATGCCGCCACTCTAACTGACGGAAGTGGTTATGCTGGGAAAGCCCCTCTGTGTAGGAGATGTGCTATGCATCACACAGGACCTTGTTTCATTAAGTGTACGATATGCAACAAGGTGGGCCATCAGGCAAGGGATTGCAAGGATAAAGGACCAGTCACTGGGGGTAATCCGCCACCAATATCGGTTACTTGTCATACTTGCGGAAAGAAGGGACATTACGTAAGTAAGTGTCCAAATAAAAACACTGATGGTGCCCAGGGTAGAGCTTACATGTTGAGGAATAGGAACGATCCTCAAGATACGAGCGTAGTTACGGGTAAGTTTCTTTTAAATAATCATTTAGTTACAGTACTTTTTGATTATGGAGCCGATAGGAGTTTCGTATCTATACCTTTTGCCTCTAGACTTAGGATCAAACCCGTAGCTTTAGATAATTACTATGAGATAGAAATGGCCAACGGAAACCTAGTTAGTATTAACACCACCCTTAAGGGTTGTACCCTAACGTTACTTAACCACCCATTCGAAATCGATCTTATACCCATGAGACTCGGAAGTTTTGACGTTGTTGTGGGAATGGATTGGTAGTCCAAGAATCAAGCCAAGATTCTTTGTGACGAGAAAATCATCCATATATCAACCATGAAACTTTAGTTATCCGAGGAGATCGAAGTAAGACTCGTCTTAACTTCATCTCATGTGTCAAAATGGAACGATACATCTCACGAGGTTGTCAAGTCTTTGTTATTTAAGTAACAGAGACAAAGCCAGATGAAAAACGACTGGATGAGATCCCTGTAGTCAGGGAATACCCAGAGGTTTTTCCTAAGGATTTACCTGGGTTACCTCCTGTCTGAAAAATAGAGTTTCAAATCGATTTAATTCCCGGAGCAGCACCTATAGCCCAAGCACCCTATAGGTTAACCCCTTCAGAGATGAAGGAACTCTCTAAAAAACTCCATGAATTAACCGATCGAGGTTTTATTCACCCAAGTACGTCACGTTGGGGAGCTCCGGTATTATTTGTTAAAAAGAAGGATGGATCATTTAGAATGTGTATCGACTATCGTGGATTAAACAAACTTACCATCAAAAATCGATACCTATTTCGTAGGATAGACGATCTATTTGATCAACTTCAGGGTTCGAGTATATATTCGAAGATCGACTTACAATCAGGTTATCATCAACTGAGAGTAAGGGAAGAGGATATCCCTAAGACTGCTTTCAGAACAAGGTATGGACACTATGAATTTCAAGTGATGACATTTGGTTTGACAAACGCACCAGCGGTTTTCATGGATCTCATGATCCGGGTGTGTAAAACATACTTGGATAAATTTTTTATAGTGTTCATAGATGATATCTTTATCTATTCTCGTAATGAGGAAGAGCATGTTAAACACTTGAGAAGAATCCTATAACTACTTAAGATAGAGAAACTTTATGCAAAGTTCTCTAAGTGTGAATTTTGGATAAGTGTTGTGCAATTTCTCGGACACTTGATAGATAAACAAGGACTTCGTGTCGATCCTATGAAAATCAAAGCCGTTTAAGATTGGCCGTGTCCCACTAATCCTACCGAGATACGACAATTTTTAGGGTTAGCAGGCTACTATCGAAGGTTTATTAAGGGATTTTCAAAAATAGCAAAACCTTTGACAGAGCTAACCCAGAAAAACAGGAAGTTTGACTGGGGAAAAGATCAAGAGATAGCTTTCCAACTTTTGAAGAGAAAGTTGTGTGAAGCTCCGATCTTAGCATTACCAGAGGGAAACGATGATTTTGTCGTTTACTGTGATGCTTCACGTAGAGGTCTTGGAGCTGTGTTGATGCAAAGAGGTAAGGTAATCGCTTATGCATCACGACAACTCAAGACACATGAGGAAAATTATACTACCCACGATCTAGAATTAGGAGCAGTAGTGTTTGCTCTAAGAATATGGAGACATTATCTGTATGGCACTAAGTTTACGGTTTTCACCGATCACAAAAGCCTACATCATATTCTTAATCAAAAGGAGCTAAACATGAGACAAAGACGTTGGGTAGAACTGCTCGCTGATTATGATTATGAGATTCGTTACCATCCTGGCAAAACTAACGTAGTAGCAGATGCTTTGAGCTGAAAGGAACGAATCAAACAACTTAGAGTTAGGTCATTAGTTATGACTCTTCATTCGAATTTACCTTCTCAAATACTCAAAGCCCAAAATGAAGCCCTAGAAAAGAGAGATCGTAAACTTGAAAATTTACGAGGGATGGATAAGGCTTTTGAGATACGTTCAGATAGAACTCGTTGTATTAAGGGTCGGAGATGGTTACCACATCATGGTAACTTAAGGAATTTGATAATGCACGAATCCCATACAACTAAGTACTCCATCCATCCAGGTTCTGACAAGATGTATCAGGATCTGAAGAAACACTATTGGTGGCCTTACATGAAAGCATCCATTGCTAGGTATGTGCGCAAGTGTTTAACATGTTATAGGGTAAAGGCTGAATGTCAAACGCCATCCGGCTTATTGGTACAGGCTGAGATTCCCATTTGGAAGTGGGAAAGAATTACGATGGATTTTATCACAAAACTACCTAGAACATCGAACGGGCATGATACTATTTGGGTAATAGTTGATCGCCTTACGAATTAGCTCATTTCATTCCTATTTTAAGAAACGGATGATATGGAAACCCTTGCTAGGTTGTACCTCAAGGAAATAGTTTCCCGACATGGAGTGCCATTATCAATCATATCGGATCGTGACTCTCGTTTCACGTCCAGATTTTGGCAATCTATGCAACGTGCGTTAGGTACTCAGATAGACATGAGTACGGCATATCATCCTCAAACCGACGGTCAAAGTGAGAGAACTATCCAAACTCTTGAGGATATGCTTCGAGAATGTGTAATAGATTTGGAAAAGGATGGGAGAAACACTTACTGTTGGTAGAATTCTCGTATAACAATAGTTATCACGCTAGTATTAAGGCAGCACAGTATGAAGCACTTTATAGGAGAAAGTGCAGATCTCCGGTCTGCTGGGCCGAAGTTGCAGAAGTACAACTTACGGGTCCAGAGATAATTCATGAGACAAATGAGAAAATAGTTCAAATACGGCAACGCTTACAGGCCGCTGGGGATCGGCAAAAGAGTTATGTCGATAATAGACGTAAGCCTTTAGAATTCCAAGTCGGAGAAAGGGTTATGTTGAAAGTTTTTCCTAGGAAAGGTGTCTTTCGTCTCTGAAAGCAAGGAAAGCTTAGTCCAAGATACATTGGACCATTTAAGGTTTTAGAACGAATTGGTCCAGTGGCATACCGACTTGAATTACCAGAAGAACTAGGNGACGTAAGCCTTTAGAATTCCAAGTCGGAGAAAGGGTTATGTTGAAAGTTTTTCCTAGGAAAGGTGTCTTTCGTCTCTGAAAGCAAGGAAAGCTTAGTCCAAGATACATTGGACCATTTAAGGTTTTAGAACGAATTGGTCCAGTGGCATACCGACTTGAATTACCAGAAGAACTAGGAAATATACAAGACACATTTCACGTCTCTAACCTTAAGAAGTGTCTATCGGATGAATAACTCATCATTCCTATGAAAGAGCTTAAGTTGGATGATAAGCTCAATTTCATAGGGGAACCAGTCAAAATCGGGACAAGATTTTCTTTTAGGATGGGAGACTGTAGTAACCCAAACATTTCCCACTAACTCCCTATAGGATAGAAATGCCTTACTAACTCAACTTAGGCGCTTATAAAGCAAAGACTAGGTTAGAAATGCCTATAGGAGTTTCCCGAGCCAAATTTTTGCCTTATTATCTCTTTATGACATAACTAACCCTTAGACAAGCTCACGTATCCACAAATGCCAACCACTACTATGTTTATTCAATGTAAACATCCTGGTATGTCAAGTCAAGCTCACAAACACATTTTCACTAAGTAAACTATCACTCTAGTACACTATACTTGCCAGAAAACACTAAGTGCACCTATGTGTTTACGGTTAACTTTAAAACCCTAATTGCTTATCCATACATGCTATAAAGTGTTCAAGGCTTAGGTATGACTTACATTAGTAACCTTAGGATATATTAGACTCCCTAGATCATAGTACAACTCCCTAGAACTTAGGTACAAGTCTCATAAGTACAAAACCCTAACTAGGTCATAACTTCCCGAAACTAGGTCTAAACTTTCCCGAATCTTTACCATAAGCTACTATCACTTAGTATAAGCCTCCTAGGACTTTGTATTAGTCACTAAACACTCATAGGACACTAAATTAGGCACCAAACCCCAGACAAAACCCTAAATCCTTTATAGACAAAACTAGGTTAAAACAAACCCTAAAACCTAGATTTAACCTACCATAAGCTACCTAGCACCCTAGCACCACCACCAAGTAGCTTATGCATCACCTTAGACCTAAGCTAGAACCCTACCACCCACCTCCATCACCACCTTGTCACCTCTTTCCCTAAACCACCTTTAAACCGCCTCTACACCACCATTTCACACCACAACCGTCCTACCCAGCCCCCTAGCTACCCATAGCTCAACTTAGTCACCCTCTAGGCTTGCCACAACCATCCCTGGATTTGCTTACTCGACCTTCCCCCCCTCGACATCTAGCACCACTTTGCGTGGGTAATACTCCCCCGTACCCTATAAATAGCGACCCAAATCACTTCATTTCTCTTCACCCCTCTCCTCTATTCTTTATCACACCCACTTATGTAGTATTAGGACCTTAGAACACTTAGGAGTCGAGTACAAGAGGCCTAGACCTTGTCGAGTTAAGATTTGAGCCGAGAAAACCCTAATAGTCGCGTTAAGGTTCCCACAACCTAGGTAAGCTTCGAACTTGATTCTAGTAGCCTTAGAACTGATACATGACATCTAGGACATGCCTTAGAATCCTTAGCATAGCCTTGAACCCTTCTTTTTAAAATTTTTCATTTAGAAACCCTAATATTAGATAACAAGGTAATTATGTGCTAAATTGCTTCGTTATGTGATATAATCTGATTAGGGACACTTAGTTAAGTATATATTAACTAAATATAAGCTAGGAAACTTAATTATCTCATTAGAATACAATTTGCATGGAAAAAGGACTTGTTATGCAATAGTTTTCATGCACAGGGGTATATACTATAAATTCCTGAAACTATAAAGTCTATGGACTGTTTTTGACGTTCCTTAGAAGTTATAAGTGCAAGGACCCTTTTTGCAAAGTTTTGAAACCTTAGGATAGAAAGTAAAACAAGTTATATAGTTAAATGGACTAGTTTTGCAAATATAGTTAACTTGAGTGTAAAATAGGTAAATATTGAAGGTTAGTATACTTTAAGGAATATTTTTATCATTTCCCTAAAGATAGTTAAGTTTAGGGACTATTTGTGCAAAAGTTAGATAGTTATATACTTAAAAGTTATAAGTTTATAAATTCAGGGTAGAAAATGTAAATTTATAAACTTAAAGGATATAAATGGATTATTTTTATATAAGTGTCAAAAAGCTATTTTCCTAGTTATAACATGACACAATAGTAGGGAGCTTCATGTGAGGGGTATCATGTGGATATTTCGTCTTGACAAGTTTGCTAGGTTTACGATTTAAAGTGCCTTGGCTCCTCAAACGATTATATGCATGACCTCTGAATTATGATGGCCCGAACGGTGTCATATTATAACTAAAAACTAATAACAACATAACTCAATACCAGGGAACTTCGTGTGAGGAGTTATATACTTCTGAATTATGATGCTCTGAACGGTATTATGTTGGCAGCATAATACAATAGTAGGGAGCTTCATATGAGGAGTTATACTTTTGGATTACGATGGCCCGAACGGTGTTATGTTATATATAAAAATCCTAAGAGTGATTAGTTAAGAAAACCTAGACTAAGACTTGACATACACACACCTACACTACCGTCAGGATACGTGAGTAAGCTGTCTAAACCCCTACTCCACTTACCTAAGACCCATGTTAGTTTCGTAGCCTCACACTTTTTAAATACTTTACAAACCATGTGAGGGGGATACTTGCTTTAAACTGAATACAAGTATTTTCTATTGTTATTGTACAAGTGATACTATCTGCCACCATTACATAACTAAAATTCATGAGCCATAATCACTTCTGGGTTTTACACAAGTGAACGCGAGTATAGTTGATAGATCTATTGGAGTTTGACACCTCCCGTTGGTTTACCTCAGCCGGGTAACCAATAAGTACTGTACTTGAAACCTCTAAGGATTAACTTTGGCAAGTTATCCTTCTTGTCCCCTCATGGTTAGGTCTGCAGCCCCCATGACACGGACTGTCAGTGCAGTTTAATGAGCTTAGTGCAATAATACTTCCTAAAACCTTTATTCCTCGGGTTTAAGCTGAACGCTGTGGAACTTGTATTCACCCTTTACCCACTAAAACCTATGACTCTCACTCAACCTAGTGTTGACTTTTAAGCATGTATCCTAGGTATACGAGCACTTTAGGAACCCTGGCACGGTGTGACACTGGACATGTAAACGTCAATAATAGTTATCATTCATCAGTTTTTCCGTAACATGGAGTCTTTGGGACCTCACTTTTGGTAAATGTATATCTTTTAATATAAAAACTCTGATGAATAAATGAATGATAACACCTTTTTCAAAAACGTCTCTTTTCGAGTCGTTTTCTATTATCTTGTCCTTGTCTCTATGAAGTAATACCCAACTCTAAATCTGCTGCGATCTTTGAAAAATGGGGGTGTTACAGAGAACGATCAATCCCCCGGTACTTGCCACTACACTATACTACATCAATCAGGTACATTGCCTAGTGGAGATTGCAAGCTTCTTAAGATCCCTTGAGAAGTAAAACCTTTTGCATAGACCGCAATCCGATCAAGTTTTTGGAGCCGCTGCCGGGGAATAGTTATTGCTTAGGTTGAAATTCATTTTTATTAGGTCTACTCATTAGAATCCTTCCTAGTGAGATTTTTATTTTATTTTTATAGGTTTTCTTTAGTCTATTTTATTCTTCGTGCTTTTGTTCGTAGTTTCTTATTACTTCTTCATGAGTAATATTGATCGTTTGATCCCTGTTATTCATATTTTCCGTCGTAGGAATTTCCAACTACCCGATCTGGCCCCTATTGCTGAAAACAAAAACCCGCCAAATCTGTCACCCAATCATCACTTTAACAATAATTCTGATATCGATGAATCTGACCACGACACCGACCATGAAAATGGCCCTTTTTCTTATTCTTCAGATTCGATGAGGACATAGGTGATGGGGAAGTGATAGATGATAGTAGAGGGGAAAGGAAGCTGATCCTCTCAATTATGTTGACCCTAGGACAAAAATTGAGAAAGACAGTTTGTTTAATATGCAATTTCCTTGTAAAATTGGATTTAGGAGCTTTGATGCCTACCTTAACTCATCTTTACCAATAAACATAATTTCGCGTACTGAATATAACAAAATCATGGTGAATGAGTTAGAATGCGGAGGAGATAACATTGTTGCTAGGGCGAAGTCATTGCATGTGTTTGTAGGAAGCTTTTTCTATTTAGTTGATAGTAGCTTCACCCAAGTTGTGTTTGGGAAGCCCTTCAAAAGGCTAACCAAATTAGATGAAAAACTGATGGAAGGGTTAATTACATTCTCAGACAGGGATGAGGATTTTGTCTATCAAATGCCCCGTGCACACCCTAGGTTTAAGGACTTTTCTATTGAGAGATGTAATAGGCTTCCTCTTATGGTATATTAAGTGAAAACGACATAAGAAAAGGACTCAAATATCCACATGAGAAGAACAAGAGGTATTATCACGAATATTTAGAGCTAAGTGATGACTATAATAAAGATGAGGCAATAATTAGATGGCTCACACTCGGATACGTGAGAATTAGTGACACTAGGTGAACGTGACTTTGAGTCTAGCTACAAGACTCGTTAATAAAGAAAAGCGCTTCTTCGGAGGCAACCCAAGCTTTATTTGTTTGATTATTTGATTTTATTTGCTTCCGTATGTATGTTTTATTTTTATTGATTATGGTTCATGTTTCAAATTAATGGTAAAAATTCTTTATTTTGTTTTTAGCTTCGTCATAACTACATATAAAAGTATTTTGCAAAAAATAAGTGTAAGGGAAATCTAAATTTTTTTATAAGAACGAATTGAACATGAACGATAACAATGAGATATAAACATACATATTAGTATTTGTTTGAGTCAAATGCTTGTATCGAGTCATAATGATTGTTTTGCAGGAATTCCAGGAATTAAGGCATAGGTTTTTCCAGAAATTTTCCGGAAACTAAACATAAAAATTTTGTCTGATCAATTCTGACGGCGTCAGGCTTTAAAACCTGACGGCGTCAGGTGTTAATTTTCTGAAAATTTTACTAGTTTTGTTTTTCTGCCGGAATTGTAAAGTTTTGTTAAATCTTTAACTTATAAACTCGAGGAATCTGCAAACATTCATTCCACAAGCATTATATCTTTATTTGTTTTCTAGGATTTTATCATATATATATTTTACCTCCGATTTTACGCGAGGTTTGCCATGATTGTTTTCTCAGGTTTAACAGGTTACATTGAACAAGAAGATGTATATGATATTCGAATTTTTGGCATCAAGTTTCAAGTTTTTAGCGTTGCTTTAATCTTGAAGTTTTTACATTCTCTTGGAGGAGGATTTAACCATGTTACAACATCATCCACACCAAATGAATCAGGGGAGTATTTGTTTCATTCTTTCATTTTCTTTACTTTTGCATCTTTTAATTGAACATCGGGGACAATGTTCGGCTTAAGTGTAAAGAGAGGTAAATGAAGACACCTTAGAGATTACAATTGCACTTGATGTTTGTTTGTTTAATAGTGAATGTGTAATAAAACTGAGTGAAATATTTGTTAGGGCAATTTTAGCACCAAATTTAAAATTTTTTACGACTTATAGGAGTGAAACTTTAGTCTTAATAAGCATCTCATGGATAGGGATTATACGACTAGCACAAAAACCGTAACACTCAAAAAAAATTTCCACCCCAAATATGTGAGGTTTGCCCCTAGATTTGATAGGAAAAGTGATAACATCAAATTTACCCATGATTTAAGCGTTAATTTCCCATGGAATTGCTCATCTTTTCTATACATATGAAAAATATATGCTCTTATTTCTTCCTATTTTGGTTTCAGGGTAAAGATGAGTGAAAGTGCATTATTGATGATTTATTGGCTTAAGAGTGGGAATTACGCTTAAAGTTACGTTGAAGACACAAACACTGCGGTCTAGTTAAGTGATGATACTACACCATTAGATGTTTTACCCCAAGAAATGAAGACTACGCCGTAGCAAGCAAATGAGCTACAGCGTAACAGAGATAACCAAATGCTACGTCGTAGTTAGTAATTTGACTACGGCATAACGTTGAAGATATGAGCCCTACGCCCGTAACAAGTCGTTGAGTTACGGCGTTGGATAGATTTTATGAAGACTATGCCCGTAACAAGTCATCGAGTTACGGCGTAGGAGATATTTTGTGAAGGTTACGGCGTAGCTCACTATTATGCTACGCCGTAGTTGTGGATATACATTAGAAGATTTCGTGATAATGAAGACCTACGGCGTAGTTTGTCATGGACCTACGCAGTAGTTTATAACTTGGGCGTGAAGTTGTTTTAGTCCAGGGGCCAAATGTGTTAAAATGACATGAAGTTTGATATTAATTATAACACATATTTATGTGTTATACATTAATCAGTGAAGAAAAATAGCACAAGGACAATTTGCGTATATGAGCCAAAGATGAAGATTTATGTGTAAATCCGGATATTATATATACTTATGTACGATGGAGAAAGAAATCATCAATTGTGTTTTGTGGTTTTCGTACTTTTTGAGCCGCCGACAAAGAAGAAAGGTAGCAGGAGGCTACGAGTAATTTTAAGGGGTAAATCTTTCGGGGTTTGCCCCGGTATTTGAATAGGGGATCAAAAACATTTATCTAGCACAATATGTAATTTTACTTCGACAATCATTTATTTATTAAGTTTCATTATTCTTGATCACAATATTGATTCTGCATGATTATTGATTGTCGTGATGCCTATTGTGTTTTATTTAATTGTTCTTGTAGTTTAATTAATCAACTACGGCGTAGTCATTTATTTAATTACGGCGTAGAGATATAATTGATTACGGCGTAGTCTTAATTAATTAAGTAAGTTATTATTTGATCTTTATTTATAGTTTATTATCAGTTTTATTTGTATACTTTCATGGCGAGTCTTAGGACACTCTAGCTTTAAGAGTTTTGATATTTGGTAGACCTTCGAGAGGGAATGTAAGATGTGACCGTGCCCGCATTTCATTTAGAAGGTGTGACTTGGTAAGGGCTAAGTACTAACCGTAGATGTCTTCCCTTGCCATACATGTGCAAATTAACCTTAGGACCACCTACCGAATAGATATACTTGAGAAATTAGAGGGGTGTAAGATCTGACAATGCCGCATCCGCTAGACTTGTCCATGTTAGTAGAGGCACTTAATGACTCTTACATCTTCGTACCAATGAATCCAAGACTTTACAATAGTTTTGGATAGGACAAGGTGAAAGATAGACCTAGGTGATTTAACCCTCTGATCCAAAACGAATATAATCCCCAGATGAAACGATAGTAAACACCGTTACCTTTATCACTGAGAATAGATTACCAGATGACCCTTGGTCACTAATCATTACCTTGGTGAGGAATCTAGGATCTTAGGGTAGACAAATTGACCATAGGAGTCTACCGCCTTTTCAACGGTTTGAGAATTAGATCTTAATTATCATCCCTTTAGTTGTTTACCATTAGTTGTTTGCCTGCTGAACCACTCCAATTGATCGCAATAAATATTAACCAACTATATAAACCCCTTTAATATGTGACAATCGTTTTAATTAGACAACTAGAAGTCAAACGTTCTTGGGACGACCTCGGTCTTACCATTCCCACACTACACTCGACCGGGTACACTGCTCGTTAGTGCATAAGGGTGGACAATAGGTAGACAAGAAATTATAAATGTAAAACATAGTCAGTAAACTTGCATCAAGTTTTTTGTGCCGCTGCCGGGGAACGGTCTTCGTATTTTTGGTTGTTTGATTAAAATTCGATGCTTATTTTCCTTTATCTTGACCTACGGCATAACATAGTAATAATGGTTATGTCATAACTTGTTCTTATTATAAAAAATTTTATTCTGACCTCAGACAGGACCTACGGCTTAGCATGGTGATGATTGCTACGGCTTAACCTGTTCTCAGGCCTAGTTACGGCGTAGTTAGCAAATGGGCTACGCCGTAGCCCTATCTACAATATTTAAAATTTTATATTATGTGTTTTTATCTCACTTGTTGCTCATGTTTATTATTTTTACACATTTAATGCACGAGGTTGTGATAGTGTGCAGGTTTGAGCAAGTAAGAACAAGTGGAGATAAATGTTGGCATGCCTTGATGACGAGAGCAATGGACATGATTGGAGACGTCCAATTGGTGGCCGTTGATGATGAAGAATGAAGTCTAACTTAAAGACTCAGAAGTTTAAAGAAAAGTGCTTGTTGGGAGAGTACCCGTCCCTATCCGTAGAATTAGTTTTTGATTTTAATTTTTAAAGACTTTTTGAACATTTTGTTAGATTTTAGGATTTGGTCTTGGTTTGGTTTGCTTGTTTATCATGTTTGCAGGTTTAAAGACCCGGATAGAAGAGAAGAGGGCCGTTAACTCCTCTAGCCAAGAGGAAAAGTCAAAATGTCGGGCACAAGTACAACAGTAAGTAATTACGGCGTAGCAGGCCGATCTAGCTACGCCGTAGCTGGTAATTCGCATGACCATCTGCCCTTTTTAACATAACTACGGCGTAGCTGGGCCGATCCACTACGCCGTAACCTGTTTATTCCTGGTATTTCTTGACTTTCAATTAATACGTAACTGGGCCGATCCAGTTACACCTACCTATTCCTGGCAAACTTGTTTAACTTAACTACGCCATAGTTGGGCCGATGCACTATGTCGTAACTATTACCTGTTGCAATAACTTTTCCAAAACAGTTTCAAACCTTTCCATACCTTGTATTAGTAATTAAATGAACTTTGTGGGTGTTTTCCCTATAAACCCGCACGAGACTTCACTCGTCCACCTCGGGACACCGAGCGGTTTAAAAGGCTTGTTGCATACGCTAAATGCAACTGTGATTCCTACGAAAGTGAGTTAGGTTTTATTTTATTTCATTTTTATTTAGTTTTTTTATTTCGTGCTATTTTTGCTTTTATCCGGAATTATGCTTTTTGTAATTAGTTTTTCTTGTAGCATTATAGGTTGATGCATTATTGAGTAAAGTTTAGCTACAAGGAAACATATTATATCCAATCTAGTTGTGATGTTGATTTGATGATGAGTTGGATGTTGCTCGAGGAGGCACTTTTGGAGCATGATACAGAAAGTGCCGTCTATTGATCAGACCGAGCAAATCCAGGGGAGTTTTCCTTTCCTTTTCTAACCCTTCATATTTTTCAATTTTATGCTTACTATGACCCAAGTGGGGGGAAGGGATCAGAAATAAACACCCACCTGATTTTACTTGCCTCTGTTTTTCTATTTTTAGTGAAAAATATTTCATTTATAAAATTTTGACATGTTTTTCATTACTTAACTAGATTAATCTAAACTGAGCACCCCTACCCTTTATTTACATTGTGTGAAGATAAGCCTTTCCGTTTTCCCCTTTATACGTAATACCATAAATGTGAGTGTGCCGGTGGTTGTTGTAGACTTTAGAACTTGGCTTTGTATATCTTTTTGAGACCATTATAATGAGCATTACATTGAGGCAACTCGGTTTAATCGGTGCAGCTAGGATAAAAAGCAAATTTTAGGATTAAACCCAAATAGCCAATAATTTGTGTATTGTGTATATTGACTTTTTACATCGATTAGTCAACCCCCTGTTAAACCCTTTTTGTTGCACTCACCTTTAGTGCAAGATACCCCTAGGACACCCTTCAGAGCCTATCCTTTCATTTTGTTCACCCAATATAAGTTTCGTTACACCTATCGCCTAGCCTACCCTGTAGTTTCTTATAGTCCACGGTCCGGGCGTTGTTGGTTAATTTTGATTCACTAGTGAAAGTCGTGGGTTTTGAATAAAGGGATTGTGGAAGAAGATCGGGTTTAGATAGTAGTTGATCTCAAGTGGGGGGATGCTTTGTTTGTTCGTATTGTTTATTTTTCATTTTTTGTATACCTTGTCTTGCATCAAAANAGAAAGAGAAAAAAAATAGAATAAAAAAAAGAGAAATAAAGAGCATGCAAGCAAGCGTTTGTTTATTTGTTTATAGCTGATAACATTATAAATCAGCTTATGTGTCGTATTGTGTTAAGTATTTTCACCTTGCGGAGCTTATACTTTATAGACCCGTGTCATTTCTATCTCTCCTTTCTATTTTAATATATGTTTGTACAATGGGGCATTGTACATCTCAAGTGGGGGGATGGGAGATAGAAATGGTTGATATTACGGTTTTTGGTCAAAATATGTGCAAAATTTACCCAAATTTATAATTTTTTAGAGCACCTAAATTTTTTCCATTGAAGATGAAGGCCGAGTTAATACATCACATTTGCCTAGTTTATGGAGATTATGAGGCACTACATTACATTTTATATGCATTAACTCGTGTATTGAAGTTATTAAAGACCCATTGACTCTTGACCCTCGAATTTTGCTATGGGATTGAATGCGACTAGTGACGGGGCGATTGTGGACTTTAGGAATCTATTTGTTTCGTGTCTTTTTGTTTACACCCATTAAAAGTTTTCCCATGTCTTTATCCTACCCTTGTCATTCTTTACCTTTAAATTATTCAAGTTAAGGAATTGAGCAGTCATAGGTGTCTTGTTCATGGATTTGGGCAAGCATTTGTGGCTTTGTCGCTTTTTCTGGAATAATGGTATTCGTAGAGAGTGATTTAACCCCGTAAGCCTTATTGTTGTGTCAACCCATTTGCCTTTTGGAATAGCTACATCTGTAGACTCTAGTGGTGGAGATTAGTATCTTTGCCAAGCCTATGATAGAATACTCGCCATGACTGAGCAGTTGAGTGATCACCCCTAAATAAACACATAGATTAGTGAGAGAGAGTGTGATTTCAATTCCCTTTTCATGAGGTGCTCGGTTTGGAAATTTCTAGCTTAGGTAATTTTTAAACTCATATCTTCCAAAACATCTTGGGAGATATCTTTTTATAAATAATTTAAAAGGTCTACTTGAGGATAAGTAGAGTTCAAGTGGGGGGATATTTGATAACATCAAATTTACCCATGATTTAAGCGTTAATTTCCCTTTGAATTGTTCATCTTTTCTATTCATATGAAGAATATATGCTCTTATTTCTTCCTATTTTGGTTTCAGGGTAAAGATGAGTGAAAGTGCCTTATTGATGATTTGTTGGCATAAGAGTGGGAATTATGCTTAAAGTTACGTTGAAGACACAAACACTATGGTCTAGTTAAGTGATGATACTACACTGTTAGATGTTTTATCCCAAGAAATCAAGACTACGTCGTAGCAAGCAAATGAGCTACGGCGTAACAGAGATAACCAAAGGCTACGCCGTAGTTAGTAATTGGACTACGGCGTAATGTTGAAGATATGAGCCCTACGCCCGTAACAAATCGTTGAGTTACGGCGTAGGAAAGATTTTATGAAGACTACGCCCGTAACAAGTCATCCAGTTACGGCGTAGGAGATATTTTGTGAAGGTTACGGCGTAGCTCACTATTAAGCTACGCCGTAGTTGTAGATATACATCAGAAGATTTCATGATAATGAAGACCTACGGCGTAGTTTGTCATGGACCTACACCGTAGTTTATAACTTGGGCGCGAAGTTGTTGAAGCCCAGGGGCCAAATGTGCTAAAATGACATGAAGTTTGATATTAATTATAAGACATATTTATGTGTTATACATTAATCAATGAAGAAAAATAGCACAAGGACCATTTGCGTATATGAGCCAAAGATGAAGATTTATGTGTAAATCCGGATATTATATATATATTCTAATAGAGGGAAAGTGCCCCGTTGAAATTATAGTTATTACAAAAGTTGTTACACCAACATTACGGGCCAAATTGTGGCTGAAATTGAAGGAGTACAAACCCCCTCTACAAAGTACTGTACAAGGTACAGATGTTGCACAAAACTATTGGATCAAAAATAACAGGAACTGTTGCCCGTTCCGTAGGAGAACTGTGCGAACCACTGTTCATCAGCTAATCACCCCGTTATGCCTACTGTTCATACCCGTAATAAGTTTGTAACGGTGCTGTTTCCCAGCTTTTTATATAATCTAAAACCCATTGATGACTCATATTCGAGAACCCTCTTCTCCCCCTCCCACACACACACAATACCCTAAACATAAAATCAAATTACAAATTCCAAACACTACACTGAATCACAACCAATATTCCGGCTTCATGAGATCATCTCAACGCTCCTCTCATCAAACCCAGATACAAAACCAAACGCCTCTCACAAAATCAATTAAAAAGTTGAAGATCTATTGATGTCATTGGAAATCAAGACGATTGTAAGTGTTTTTAGCTCTTAATCTTTGTGATTTTTTTGTGACATTCAATTTTTCATATTTATAAAGATTGATACTTGAGCTTTTCATTAAGTTTTTTTCCTTCTGTTAATTTTTTTTTTTTTTTTTTTTGATTTAGGGATACGGTTCCCAATTTTGTTAATCTCAAGACCCATTGACATCGGCATACTCCAGTTGATTAATGATGCTGATTGGTGATCTTTTCGCGGGTGATCATTACGCCTTATTTGATGTTACTAAAAGTAGATTATTTGTTACGGAGTATTAGATATGTATTTTTTTTAATTAAAAAAAATCACCTCAGTCTCATGTTTGTTTTTAACAGGTGATGCGAAGGCCTGTTGCAGAGTCCGTGATTGTATCCATTGATCGTTGTTGACGGGTTAGCGTTTTTCATAGTTTCGATTGCAGCAACTTCATGAAAGCTGATCCTACTACTACTATTGGTGCTGGTACATTTTTACTTTATTCTTCGATTATTAATTTACGACTGGGTTTTGTTGTTTTGTATAAGCTGATCCTACTACTACTATTAATGTTTCATTGGTTTTATCAACCTAATTGTAGCTAAAAGATAAGAGCTCTTATTGTTTGACCTCCGAATTAAGGTTAACATTAATTCGTAGTTGATATTATAGGGGTGTTTGTTTAAGGTTATATGTGGGCTTATAAGCTTATCTTATTATGAGACTTATGGGCTTATCTAAGTTTATCATATTGTAATAAAGTTATATAAGCCCACAAGTCTCAAAATAAGCTGCAAATTTTAGCCTTATGAAATATAAGCGGAAACATAAATAAGCTCATAAGCCACATATAAACTTAAGCAAACATCCCATATGTGTGTGTCTTGCTTTTAGGATTTATGAGTTTGTTTTGGGTATATTAAGCTAATTGTGCCCCAAAAATATATTTTCAATTTAAGCTTTGGCCTTTATTTAACACAACAGAATTGGTATTTTTTTTCATCTAATTTGTGCTTATATAAATCCAACAAATGTATTTTCATTATATATACATATGTACGATGGAGAAAGAAATAATCAATTGTGTTTTGTGGTTTTCGTACTTTTTGAGCCGCCGACAAAGAAGAAAGGTAGCAGGAGGCTACGAGTAATTTTAAGGGGTAAATCTTTCGGGGTTTGCCCCGGTATTTGAATAGGGGATCAAAAACATTTATCTAGCACAATATGTAATTTTACTTCGACAATTATTTATTTATTAAGTTTCATTATTCTTGATCACAATATTGATTCTGCATGATTATTGATTGTCGTGATGCCTATTGTGTTTTATTTAATTGTTTTTGTAGTTTAATTAATCAACTACGGCGTAGTCATTTATTTAACTACGGCGTAGAGATATAATTGATTACGGCGTAGTCTTAATTAATTAAGTAAGTTATTATTTGATCTTTATTTATAGTTTATTATCAGTTTTATTTGTATACTTTCATGGCGAGTCTTAGGACACTCTAGCTTTAAGAGTTTTGATATTTGGTAGACCTTCGAGAGGGAATGTAAGATGTGACCGTGCCTGCATTTCATTTAGAAGGTGTGATTTGGTAAGGGCTAAGTACTAACCGTATATGTCTTCCCTTGCCATACATGTGCGAATTAACCCTAGGACCACCTACCGAATAGATATACTTGAGAAATTAGAGGGGTGTAAGATATGACCATGCCGCATCCGCTAGACTTGTCCATGTTAGTAGAGGCACTTAATGACTCTTGCATCTTCGTACCAATGAACCCAAGGCTTTACAATAGTTTTGGATAGGACAAGGTGAAAGATAGATCTAGGTGATTTAACCCTCTGATCCGAAACGAATATAATCCCCAGATGAAACGATAGTAAACACCGTTACCTTTATCATTGAGAATAGATTACCAGATGACCCTTGGTCACTAATCATTACCCTGGTGAGGAATCTAGGATCTTAGGGTAGACAAATTGACCATAGGAGTCTACCACCTTTTCAACGGTTTGAGAATTAGATCTTAATTATCATCCCTTTAGTTGTTTACCATTAGTTGTTTGCCTACTGAACCACTCCAATTGATCGCAATAAATATTAACCAACTATATAAACCCCTTTAATATGTGACAAGCGTTCTAATTAGACAACTAGAAGTCAACCGTTCTTGGGACGACCTCGGTCTTACCATTCTCACACTACACGCGACCGGGTACACTGCCCGTTAGTGCAAAAGGGTGGGCCATAGGTAGACGAGAAATTTTAAATGTAAAACATGGTCAGTAAAACCTGCATCAAAAAGCCTTAGTGCTTATGAGTGTACCAGTAGTATTTGGATTCTAGAACTTGCGTTAGTGATTCATCCCGAGACCACAAGTGAGACTACATTCGTGTAGTTAGATTACTACATGATAAGAGGCATTAGGATAACCCATATTTTTAAGCCTGTTTTTATAAAATTACATTGACTTCATTGGTCAAGTAATTCTCCCACACCATAGCGTTGTACTCATTTTTACTACACGATACCCCTAGTACACCCCTCAGAGCCTATCTTTTTCGTTTCTAACTTTAAGCATTTTACTTAAAGGAAGAATTTGTTTACAATCCACCCCCAAATATACACCCAAATTGCGTTAGCCTTCCTTGTATGGACTCATCTTTAGTGCATTATCGTTATTTGTTCAAACCCTTAGTTAATTATCTAATTGGTTACATGGTTGCTAAGTCGAGTCATATCTTGTACATATTGTTTTGGGATGATTGGGACTCACAGGTAAAGTACTATTATTATGGAGTAATAGAGAAGAACATCATTTATTACCCCCATATGTGCACCAAATGTTTTAAAGTACTCCAAGTGTTTTGATTATCTTAATTCGAGTCATTAGAATAGTTATTTGTAAAGTATGTAAAAGTTCAAGTGTAAAGGGAGAACCGAGTCCCCTATGATGTATTATTTTGGATGGTAGGGCAAGAATATATGCAAAAAAAAATCGAAAAAACAAAAAAGACGAAAAAAATAGAAAAAGAAAAGAGAAAAACATATGGACTACCATAACGTTTCCTTTTACGTTTATTTTATGTTTTTGGTTATTTTATTATTAGCTTAAGTCGAGTTGAGTCTTGGCTTAACAACGCCGCATTGTACATGTAATTGACCAAGATGATTAACTCGCCACCAGTAAAAATATCCTTTATTCCATCAAACCGTGTTTATCATATCCCTACACCTAACATTATAACCCTTGAAAAGCCCTCTTTGATAGTTTTCCTAGGTGCTTACGCAAAGTGGTGGAGGTTTTTGATCCTTTTCCAAGCTTATGGTAATCTATTTGCTGTGACAGGTAGTGAGTGATATTTTTCCATTTCTATTAGTTATATATAGGTTTTATAACACCCGAGAGATGAGAGTATCCAAACACTATTTGTGAGGTGCTAGTTTATAATTTCCGTGCTTGCTATGACTAGGGTGGGATGATCATTTGTTCTAATTACATTTATATTAGTATTAAATGACCCCTAGCTCATATTTTGATTGGAAGAAAATCGCATTTGCTTGAGGACAAGCAAATATCAAGTGTAGGGGTATTTGATGACGCGAAAAGTGTTACGCTTTTAGGGGGTCATTTAATCCATAAATCGTATTTTTATGATCAAATATTACGTTAAATCGTTTCTTTTCTCATTTTAGGTACTTTTGAGAATAATTCTGGAAAACATGGCATTTTGGACGTTTTTGGAGCAATAAAGTGAAGAAAACGACAAAGTCTCAAAATCAAGCTGGAATTCACACCTGACGGCGTCAGACACCATAAGGTGACGCCGTCACTTGTTGGCAAGGGAGATGGATTATTCTTGTACCAGACGCTCAAGAGAAGAAAACTTGAATTAACACCTGACGGCGTCAGGTGTTACAAAATGTAGGCCGTCACGTGTTAACATAAAGAGAGACGACCTAGAAGACTTTATAACGTGACGCCGTCAGAAGTAAATCTAGGTGATCCGGAAACCCTAAACATGGCGGGTTGACGGAGTCAGAGGCTAAAAGCTGACGCCGTCAGAATGCATTTTCTATATATATTTTAGGATTTTAAATTCATTAAGGGAGGAACTTTTTGGTGGAACACACACACAAAACCCTAGTCTGAATTTCAGACTTTCTTAAGGGTTTCATACCCTTGTTTCTTCCATATTTAATTAAAGATAAGTGATCCATCAATCATTTAATATGTCTATTTATTGTTTGATTTTATCTTATGCTTATATTAAAATAATATGCTTTATACACCTTATATTGTTAATACACAATTATATGCGAGTATTCATTTATGTGATTCGTCAAATGATAGAAATGGCGCACCATAATTAAGGAAGAAGACAATATTCAATTGCTTCATTCTTTATAAGCCTGATAT
>LBNU01027679.1:76950-87889 GCA_014162995.1 Artemisia annua | reverse complement strand
TTTTTGATCTCATCTAACCTTATTCTAGTGTAGTTCAAGGCTAGATCGGGTGTTACGGGGTTTAGACTAGCATCGGGTGGTGATTGTGGACGTGTAGTGTGTTTCACACATAAGAGAAGATCAACCTTTTTGATCTTTTGGTTTCTTGCATTCCATCATGGTGGTGATATTGGTGGTGTTACCCGGATCACGCTTCAAATGTATATAATTGTTATATTTATTTATCGATTGATCATATGGCTATATGGATCCTTGTATGGTGATGTTGTTCCGCTGCGTTTATTTGTTTCATATGTATTTTGTATTCAAACATCACCTATATTTAATAATTAGATTTGTTAATTTATCCAGTTCTCCTATATAAGTAGAAGAGTTTTATTTAGAGTTTATGGGGGTAGTAGATACATCATGATTAGGTCTTTTCAATATGCTACATGATGTTTTGAAATATCTTGATTTAGATATTAAATATATTAGATGACAAAGATACGAAAATGGATCTAATATGAAAGGAACACATCAAGGTGTTCAAAAAAGATTACTTGATATAAACCCAATAGCTTTTTATATGTCGTGTGGTCGTCATTTCTAAATTTAGTAAAATGTGATATGGAAAATTCTTGTGAAAAAGGTAAAACAGAACATGTCGAATGATATATAATGTCTTTTCTATTTCTAGAAAACAGTGGAGTTTTTTACTCGAGTGTATTGATGAATTGATTCCAAAATCATTGTGTGCTACTCGATGGAAAAGTCATGTAGAAAGTTTTAAAACTATAAAAACTCAAATTTCTCAAATGAAAGAAGCTCTAAACAAATTAGCTAAAGTAAGTGATGATAGAAAATTATGTAGAGATGCTTTATCATTGGATGGTGAATTTTCAAAATTTGAGTTTGAATTAGGTTTGGTTATTTGGTATGATATTTTATTTTGAATTATTTTAGTTAGTAAGAAGTTACAGTCCAAAGGATATGCTTACTAATGTTCTAATAAACAATTTGTAAGGACGGATTAGTTATTTTGAAAATTAGAGGGAAAGTGGGTTTTAAAATGCTATTTATCAAGCTGAACAAATTGCAGAAACCATTAGAGTTGAACTTAAGTTTCCTGTTAAGCGTGCTCCTTGTAGGAAAAAAATATTTTGATCAGATTCCGAATGCTGAAAAAGAACAACAATATGCTAAAGTGAATTTTATAACTGCTTACTTTCTTGTCTTAGTTGATATAGCTCTTACACAGCTAAATAGCAAATTTGAGCAAATGAAATATTTTGAATATTTTTGGTTTTATGTTTGACGCGTCAAAATTAACTTATTTAAATGATACCAACTTGAAAGAATGTTGTTCGAATCTAGAATATGCTTTTGACAAATGATAAAGATTGTGATAATGATGGGAATGATTTGTTTATGGAGTTACAAAGTTTGCAAAACATGTTGCCCAATGAAGCATACGAGGGAGAAAGATCTTGGACATCCATTCAAATCATGGAGTTTACGAAGAAAATGGACATGTTTCCGAATGTTTTACTTGCATACAAGATATTATTAACCATTCCAGTCACAGTAGCATCAGGAAAAAGAGTATTTGAAGTAGTTTTTAGCAAATTCGACTATGACAAGATAATTGATGTTTTGCTTTAAGAATCGCATCGAAAACATCGTTTTAGGTGATCAATGTTGAACTTGTTATTTTAAGTTTATCTTCTCATATTGTAACATTTTATTTAATGAATAAAAATCTATGTAGGGTGAGTCGCCTGCTCCAAAGCCCTAAAAGAAAATGTGTTGTTTGGTTTACATGGGGCGTATTTCACTCGGCTCGTTCAATGCATTCAAAATCTCAAGACCGACCCTAGATCTATTAGTAACATGTTCACTGATCGAATGTGGTACAAGAAACCAATTCATAAAATTGACTCCGAAGACTCATACTATCCTCCTACAAAGATATTTAAAGGGCATCTTAGAACATTTTCCCATTCTTTTACACTAAAAATGTTACAACATTTACATACTCTAGTTTCTTCAGGGTATTTAAAAATCTGTAACATGAACTATCAGTTGTTGTGGATATAGGGTATGTTTGGTTTGTGGGTATGGGAATGAGAGAATGAGTTTCATTCTCAATAAAATTGTTTGGTTTAACGGATGTAACCCACAAAAATAAGCATTTTCTAAACCCCAATAGTGGTGGGTATGTAAACCCATTCCCGTACTTATACTCATAATGATTCTCTACTAGAAACCAAACGGCCCCTTTCGTAGTTCATAAAATACATCATATTACCTAGTATAATAATACATTTTTGGCGTACTCCACAAATAAGCCGCCCTTGAGCTAGGTTGCAGTCCAAAGGAGATGTATGAGATCTGCCTTATGTCACAATGATGATAACCTCCAAAAGATAGAACCTACACATACTTTAAAATATGGACATATAACTAACAACAACCTACGTTATCTACCTAAATTTAATATCTTTATCTGAAAATGACTCGTGCTTAAATAATGTGGTCACTTCTTTGCAACTTGTATTAATCGACCGACAACAATAAATAATTAAATTTAAATAATGGACTGCATAATTAATTACATGTATCATTGAAATATTGCTATATAAATTGCGGTCATTTTTAACAATATATACGTGACAGACACCGTTTTTCATCCCCTTTGTAACATATATAGTACAAAACTAATCTTCTTTAGACCATCCGTAATGGTCATATGCTTCACGCGTATATCAAAGATATCATGCTTAACAACCAGTTTTGGAGGTGGTTTGGTCTCAAAGTTGACCGAACCAATTTATTTGCTTTGGTTTTTTGTACAAGTATATCGTAAGACACGTCTGTGTAATTAGTTTGATAGCAACAACTACGGGTGTTTAGTTGTAGCGGTTAATCTAGACATGTTCATAAATGTTGATGTGACGATGTCACGATGGTAAGGTGGTCTTAGTGTGATTTACAGGTAATGTTATATATGCTTTCAAATCATGGGCGGAGCTATTAAGGGACCGGGAAGTGTCCCGACCCCCCTAGGCCTAAGCCCGTTAATGTATTTTTTCGCGATTTCATGTGTTAAAAATTTATTTTTTCCATCTCGGCCCTCCCATCTAATGTTCTTCCGGAAAAAAATTGTTTCGGCCCTCCCAAAAAATTTTTTCTAGCTCCGCCACTACTTTCAATAATCAAGGCTGCGTTTAGTAATGGAAAAGCTTTCTTTGTTTTCATTTTTCAGTTTTCTGAAAAATGAGAGAGATATTCTTTCTCTAGAGAATACTTGAAAACGTGTTTAGATGGGGTTTTCTAAAATGGGAAACTTATAGAGAACTCATAAAGGGAGTTTTCTAAAACTTAAAAAACAAGTTTTACATCTTTCTAAGAAAACTTTTGAAAAAAACCTAATTTGAACGCGTTTTTTATTTTTTAGATTTTCTAGAAAAATCTTTTTGAAAAACAAAGGAGTTTACATTACTAAACACGCCCAAAGGTTCTTTGCGTCTTAATATAGGTTAAAAACAAGAAATAATTACTCCAAATACTGCATCAAAATTTACTTAGCAATTTACTCCTTGAGTTGCAAAATATGTACAAGCCCCATTATGCAATTTTATTAACAGATAATGTAACCA
This sequence comes from Artemisia annua, assembly GCA_014162995.1. Taxonomy (NCBI): domain Eukaryota; kingdom Viridiplantae; phylum Streptophyta; class Magnoliopsida; order Asterales; family Asteraceae; genus Artemisia; species Artemisia annua. Next base: position 84,248 of record LBNU01027679.1, on the reverse strand, counting down.
AGATATTTGGTTGCTTTCATTGCAACTAGTTGATGGATACATCAAAGCACGCTTAGTTTTATCAACTACAATCCTGTTGCTAGATGTTGACATTTAAAAAGTTTGTCAACAAGAACTATTCAATAAGACTATACTCCCTTTTGCTGGAGGGATTGCAAGTCTGAAACCAACAAGGCGTTTTGTTGGCCATCGTTTCAGTGAGAAATGGTTCATCAATGAAATATGTTCTCTTTCCAAAACTCCCATTAAAAACGTCTCAAATACGAACTTACATTAACCGCATTAACAAACTACGTATTCAAGAACTTAACCCTCATGTTTCATGTTTCTGTATACACCCAAAAAAGAGGCTCACATCGATCAACAGTTTCTATTTACATGGAATCGCAGTATAAAACCGTTTCATATTAACAAAAGAACATGACGAGAGTATAATATAAGACCAGAAACTTATGCTTCAGTTTGGATTATGTGGTCAAATGAGTTGTGTTCTTGGGGATCTGTTGGGAGTTTGGGGTCTATACTGTGGGATTTCATACCATGGGTCTAGTACTTTTTTTGGATTGGATCTCAAAGGGTGGTTGCTTTGACCAATAATACTATATGATGGGTGCCGTGGAGAAAGGAAACAGCTATTGTAGGAAGGTCCATTCTGCCTTAGTGGGCTTGATGTCGGAGAAACAGGCAAAGAAGTTATTGTTCTTGCATTTTGTGGTTGCCTGCATGTAGAGAAGGGTATTTAGGTAAATTCAGTGAATAGATTGCCACAATCTGTTTGAAATTAGAATATACCTTGGACTAAACATTGCGCCTTTAGATCCCATCACCTCAAACGAACGAGCGTTTCTGTACTCGTTTCTGTTTGGAGGCATTTCTGAGGCCGCCTGTTTCAGAGTCAGGAATGACAACAAACAAATTAGCAGACACTACAACGATATGCAATATGCAAATCCATCTTTTGTACAGGTCTTACGGAATAAATTTTCACATGCGTATAAATGTTGAGTTTTACAAATGAATTAGATGTAGTCATAAGAATTAAAATATAGATAAATATAAGAAGTGAATTTGTTCAAATTTATGAGCCTGGGGGAATATAAAGTTTATTTCCAGTACAAAACGTACAATCCAGCTTTATATTTATAACAAACCATTTCTTCCAATTGTGAATTTAAATATTATCAAAAGCGTAAAAGGAATTACCCGTGTGTGGTTTCCATCAAAGGCACTAGGAAATGCTTTTTTTGTCAGGTTGACATTGGCGACTCTTGTTGTAGCTTGGTCACGTACAAACGGATGGTCTAATAACTTTGAGGCTGTGGGTCGCAAAGACGGGTCCCGTTGTAGGCATTGTTTTATAAAAGATTTCGCATCATTAGAAAGATGATCAGGAATATCCGGCATATCTTTGCTGTTTCCAATCTTAAATATTGCAGCAACCTGTAAAACACCATGTAAGGGAAAACCTCGAGCACGTGCTTCAATGCGGTTTCTAGATATAGATAAATGACCATCAAAAACTACTTTATTAACATACAAAAGCAACATTTGACATCAAGTGTATATTAAGACACATGTCAGACTATTGTAAAAGCATCTAAAACAACCTTTAAAGATGAAAAAATGGGTCGTTTTTTAAATGGTTTACATCCATCACATAAGCTTCCAGCGACCTTGCATGCTTAATTGAAGGGTTTGGCTGTTAATGAAAATATCTAACCTACGGTCCAAAGTTCATTAAACAGAAAATAGGGAACTTCTCAGCAAAAATCAATACCGTAGGTAACTTGTAACTCGTATTGGGTGAAAATACAAGTAATTTTAACGATAATTTAAATTGATTTTTCGAAAAAGGACAGATATCATACCCCCTCATATTGACCCCAAGGAGGTTTTGATGTTGCCATTTCAAGAATTGTACATCCTAAGCTCCATATATCGACCGCAAGGTTGTAACCATTGGTATTCATCACTACCTGAGATTGAATACCAGCATAAGTATAAATTAATGGTCCGTGATGTGTATTGTATAACTTGGTTTTTCATATAGAAAAGAAGGGATAATCACCTCTGGTGCCATCCAATATGGACTTCCTTTGAAAGAGAGCATCGAAGTACAATTTGTTATCTGGTAAAGAACAAACAAATTAGCATATAATCAAATTCGCGTCGAAGTACAATTTGCTAGAGAGGTACATGTTTTGCCATGCCAAAATCGGCAAGCTTGATTTCGCCATTTGGGTCTACCAAGATGTTTGCGCCTTTTATATCTCTGCCAAAGAAGAAAAAAAAAAAGCATTCCTTAGTAATTTTACTATTGAATATGCAAAAATATACATATTTTAACAGATATTGCACGAGTGAGTTACCTGTGTACTGTATTTCTTCCATGCAAGTAAGCAAGCCCACATAGAACTTGCCTAGTATAATTTTGAATTACAGGCTCCCTAAATGGTCCATATTCTTGAAGTAGCTTGTGAATGGAACCGCCAGAGACATATTCCAAGTACACCGATAGTGCTTCTTCCCCCTATCATAAAAAGAAAATCAATTTTCCAACTACTAGGTGTAACTATTTATTTACATGGTTAAAATTCATTCATACAATTTGAGCCAAAGGAACTTCGTAAAATGTTACTATAACACAAAAAACTCTTATTCAGAGATTAAAAAAAGCATAATAGAAGGAGAAAAAAAATAGCAACTTTGGTTTAAAATCCCTGAGAAGCCCCCGTTTGACAAAACTGAGAAGTCGTTTTAGTGTTTCAACAGAAATATTCAGTTGTAGGCAAGCTTTAACCAGAAGAATACCAGTTCACTTCCATAGTATTGAACGATATTTGGATGTGAAAGATGGCTGAGCAGAGTGATTTCCTGTTACAAAGAGCAAACGTTGTCAATAATATAACCATATAAATGTGACCATAGTGGTTAGTGAACCTAAGCTCATGCACATTGTAAGCCGCTTAAAGTATAATTAACAATTAAAGATCAAATTTTTAAATCACATAACACCACCAAAAAGAGTATGCTTATACCTGGTTCAATTGCTTAAGGCTTTCTTTTGACGACTGATCATCTCCAACAACCTTTACCTCTTTAATTGCGCACATCTGCCCACTCTCACTATTAAACGAAAAGATACAACACCAAAAAATTAATTCCACAAATTCTATCCAACTAAAAGAAATATTCAATAATGCCGATTTTAAAAAATTCTTCATACTTGTTAAATCCAAGGTAGACATGCCCAAAAGTGCCTCTTCCCAAAAGTCGTCCCTTTTTCCACTTAGACAACTGGCAACTTGCATTTTCAGTATTTTTTACATTCGGCACAATCGAAGGTCTACTGGGAGAGTTGCAAATTCTAGTAGGAGGGCTAGTAGGCGAAGTGGGTGGAAGGGGCAATGGGTGACCTTCCTCTATCCTTTTGTTGGGAGTTTCAAGAATTGATCCGGCAAACCGTGGATGACGTGGCGAATTGGTTGTTGTTGTCACCCTTGATCCTGGACCTGGACTTCTCGGTTGAGAAATGACCTTAGCCTCCCCATATCCTCTGCCATAACATTATATTAAATCATATAAGTAACATAATTACCATATCCTCTCGTTTAAGAGGTACAATGCTAGGATTTTGACAGAATCTAACAATTACTCATATTCTGTACAGACGTACGATCATAGGATTTAGAAGAACTCCAAAAATCAACATTCATACCAAAACAACAAAAGCCCGAAAAATGCGATTTTTATTCACTAACATCAAACCCATTAGAAAATATAAAAAGTAATCGTGCTTGGTGAAAAATACTCCATTTTTCCCGGAAATTTTCATTAAAAACTGAAAACTCATTTAGTGACACATTTTTAAGAAATTTTTCTAAAAGAAAGAAAATCTCATTTTGCAAAATTTAACAAGAATTCAGAAAAGAGCTCTTTACCCTTTCCTATATTTTTCCTTCCATTCTTTTTACATCCTCCTGCATTTTTCAATTTTCAAAACAATGTCATCTAGATGCGTTCTCTAAATTTATACCTCCCAGGGATAAAAACCCTTCCAGGCTTCCATTTTTCCAAAAATATTGAAATAGATTTTTATTATTATTATTTTTTTTGATAACCATGGTTTCCGACTTTTTGACCGATTAATCCACTGGGTTTGAACCCACCGCCACACAGACTCAAACCAGGAGAAGCCCTCCCTTGCACCTAGCAGGAATTGAACTTGAGACCTCACACATTTTAGAGTGATAGTCACAAGCCCTTTTACCACCAGGCCCGGTTAAGAAATTTTTCACCAACTAAACACACCCAAAGTTTTTACAAATTCTAAAGAACCAGTATTAACAAATAATCAAAAACCCAAATTAAAATAAATAAATATATAAGTAATAATAATAATAATAATAATAATAATAATAATAATAATAATAATAATAATAATAAAGAAAAAAAGACCTGAATTGATCATCAGCAGCAGCAGAAGAAGAAACAGAAGAGTCACCACCACTCGAAGAAACCGACCCAGAAACATCAAACCCCGACGTAGTCGTATTCACAACCGGCTGAGGCAACGGATGCCCCTTCCGATCCGACTCAAACCCGGAGAATCCAGACGACGACGGCGTCCGCGTTCCTGCCAACTTCTCATCAAAACTACTAACCTTCTTCTTCACTTTCTTCTTCATATCTTCTTGATCACCACCATCTTTATTATTACTTTTATTTTTGGATGAAGATTTTTTACCCCACCAAGCAGGCATCTTTTCTTTCTTCTTGTCTAAAAACTAAAACAATAAAATGATGATATTATTAATTAAATTAAATTGTATATATAGAAAAAAAAATGTTTTGTTTTATAAAAATGGAAGATATTATGATGTTGGATTTATTATTGGAAAGTGGTTGAGGAAGAAATTTTGAAGAAGAAAACAATGTCAGAATAGAAACTTTTTTTTTTTTTTTTTTTTTTTTTTTTATTTTATTATTGGGAAGGGTAGGGGCCTACAACAGCTGTCTGTCAGTGACGACTATCTTTGTGACGAGTGGATGTTTGTTTGGCAGCCGGGGTTTTTGGTTTTTTTTTCTTTTGGTATAAGCCGCGGATACAATTGCCCCCGGTAAAGTAAGTACAGTATATGCTAGTACTTTTTGTTTTGTTTATTTTTCTTTTTGGGAAACAATTACTGTATCTTTACCAAGAATATGTGTGATTTTGTTAGGGAAACTTGCATTTCTATAAAGATGTGGAGTAACTTGTTTTAGTGAAAATTTCATCTATCTTTATAAAAGTTAAGGGTGTGTTTAGTTGGAGGAAACATTCTTTTTTTTTACAAAATTTTTTTGTGAAAAACAAAAAAAAACAGAAATTACGTTCAAATTAGTGTTTTCCAACAAAATATTTTACAAAATACAAAATCTCTTATTTCCTAGTTTAAAAAGGAAAACTATAAAACAAATTTTAGTTGTTTTCCATGCTTTCTTTGTAACCCACAACCTTTATTATTCTTCTTCAAACTATAAAATACAAACATTAACTATACGTGTTTTCTATATTTTCAAGTGTTAAAAAACAAGAGAATTTATTCTCCAACTAAACGCACCCTAAATATTACATTAATATTCTTATGAAAAACTACGTCAATATCCTTTTAAAACTTAATAATACACATAAATATCCAAATAATTTAATTAATATTAATTAAATGGTCATAAATATTTTTGTCTATTACTAGAAATTAAAAATACAAATACTTTTTCGCCCTTCGGTCTCAATCAAAATAATAGAAAACACATCAAATTGAATAAGGCATTTTCCTGTTCATGTTTTGTTGTTCCAAAAATCACCCAGGTCTCGTAAGTTTTGGTTATGGTTCCAATTGTTTATTAAACAAACTAGTATGGTACCCGCGTGTTGCAGCGGCGAGTACTCTAAAATAAATGTTAGTAATATTAAAAGGCAAAAGTGATAAACCGTTCGGGCTCGAGCTCATTTGACCCGTGCCTGTTCAGGCTCGAGCCCATTTGGACCGTTGCCCGTTCGGGTTTGAATATTTGTATAATGTGCTTTATTATTTGTATTAGTGACATTTAATGCAGGAATTGTGTTTAAGTTAGTTGTACAATATGCTTAATAATTTATATTTCTTATGCAAGAGGTGTTTTAATAAATGCATTAATTGTATTTATTGACCAGTTAATTAATTGATCACATTAAGGGCCCGTTTGGTATAGGGTATTTTGTGGGTTTGGACTTAAAGTGGGTTGAAAACCGTTGTTTGGTAGCAATTGTGGGTTTTGAAATTAGGCATCAACCCCTCCAACTCTACCATACACAAAAGTCATCCCCCTCCCTACTTTTCCACAACTTTTTTTTTTGGGCCCTTCTCACTCATTTCTCTCTATCTTTATTTAAATTTTTTATTTTTTAATAATATAGTTTAATTTTAATTTATATTTTAATATATTATATGTTTTTAAATATTATTTTCTCTCTCCTAAATCAAATCAAAATCCAAATCCTAATCTACAACTTTACACTCAAATCCAAATCCTAATCTAAACCCACCTACAAACCACTCGGGCCCTAAATATTTTGACCACATTAATAGTGTTTTGTATTGTATTTAATGTTAGTAAATGTATTTTAATAAGTTGTACTTTTAGTTTAAGAACTTGTAATCATGAATTTTAAGTATTTCTATTTAAAGATTGTATTTAATGTTAGAAATTGTGTTTTAATTAGTTGTACTTTTAACTTAAAAACTTGTAATTGTATTTAATGTTAGAAACTGTGTTTTAATTAGTTGTACTTTTAACTTAAAAACTTGTAATGCTGAATTTTAAGTATTTTTTTTTTTGTAGAAGGCTTAAATGCTTTATAAGATAGTATGATAATATAATATAGTCCATAAATTGGAACAATGGACATTTTTAGGGATGTCACTTCAAGTTTTTGAAATATGTTACATATGGTTCCAATCGTTTATTAAACAAATAATAAAACAATTATGTACTAGATAGATAGGTTACCTAGCTTTCCAACATTATTCGCTTAAGTTACCAAACTTTTTTTTTTTTTTTTTGCAATGGGGTATTGGAGTATACGGGTTTCGACATTAGGGTACTCAACATTAGAATCGTGTTCATTCAGTTTACCCCCAAACAATTATAACCGGGAGACTGAGTTTTTACCTGTCCACCTCTAAGCTCTTTGTGGGCCTGTTGTCCAACTCCAGATACCAACTTTGCCATTATTAGACCAGATGTTCTACTCAACTTTCAATTTTGCTCCGGAG